>JAUZTA010052600.1:0-11136 GCA_034780835.1 Ctenochaetus striatus | reverse complement strand
AAAACTGTCTTAAATATACAAAGCTTTATGCCTGCAGTGTGAGTTTCTGTCTTTGTGTGACTGCGGTTCGTTTACTGTTGTCAGGTGATGAACGCAGCTCGGATTCATGACAAACAGAAGCTGAAGTCATTCTGGGAGCAGAGGATTGTTCAGCACAGCGAGCAGATGGATGAGGAGGAGAACCGAATAAGGGGCAGCTCCCTGACACGGTCAGCAGCAAAGCTCTTTAATGGAGGACACACTCCATCTCATTCATTTCAAATACTCTAATCTGTATCTGTGGAACAGGGCTGGCACAAGTTTGTTCTCATGGAATAGCAGCTTCAGTCAAATTGAGGGCGTGCGAAATTACAACCATCTGAATTCCAGTTAAGACTAGATAGGCACATGGAGAGCGTAGTCATCAAGGATAATAGACAATTATTCTATGACATGCAAATTTGCAAGCACAACCAATATATATGTCTGATTGTATTTCATATACTGTCTGAATGTGTTTATATCTAGCTGGAGCCTTATCACCTCAGCAGTGCATTTTTGTAATGCACTGGATATATTTCAGGAAAAAGAAATATGTGAAAACTGGAACAGACTTTATTAGCTAGTTCATGAATATCAATGCTTAGACTGCCTGTTATCAAAAACAGTTCTTATGAAAAACTTCCGCTTATGAGGATAAAAATACTTCAGGTCAATATTACTGCTTGTTCTTCTAAAGCCTGAAGTTTGGGCATTTTTTCATAGAATCTTTGGTAGAGCTTATTGAGACGATTCACTTTTCAGTTTATGTTATACTCAGTCATGATTTATGTGTTGGTTTGTTTCTATGACCACACTGTAGTTTATGTACATAGAGTTGTTACAGGCATGTTACATTTGAACAGTTTCCTCCATGAAACCACTGTCTTAAAGCTGCTAATAATGACTGCTTTCTATATAAAGTTTGAGCAACTACATGCATGGTCCACCGCAGAGGATAATCATAAATATGGTTTGTGTTATGGAGTTATCATATTTGGACAATTAACTATGTTTTGTAACTAGTAAACTTTACTACCATCATGTGGTTTTTAAGATGTATGACTTTTTATTCTAACAAGATGAAATGCCCTGATTCACAGTGCAAACAAAAATGACATATCATCAACCCCATACATCTGATTTCCTCCAATAATGACTGTGTTCTTTCTCAGTCCATCCTACACTCCTCTGCCAAGATCCATGAAAATTGGGGCAGTAGTTTTTCCATTAACCTGTTGGTAAAAAAACTGACCAAACTGAAACCATATCCTCTTTACGGGAGCAAAAGTTGTTTGTAGAGACAGAAAAAAGGTATTTTGTTTCAATATACTGTGTGGCCTTACAGAGGACCATGAGAACCAAGAGGCAATTAGACGATATAAAGACAATAAGACCACTGTGTCACTTGTAATTCCTAAATATGACACATGCATGTGTTTGTGTTTGTTTAGTTTAGCCTGCTAGCTGAACTTTTATTGTTGTAACTAAACCGTTGAAGTGCACAACTAATTATTCTTCTGCTCCAACAGTCAGGGATGTCACCAAGGGGTAAATGAAAGTTATTAATGCATCTGAATATTTTACAGGAATCAAGCGAGTCTATTTGGGGCACTTGATGGTTCTTTTAACAATTTTATGTAGGACTCAAACATATTTAAAACCCAAACTATAAACCAGTATCTATGTTAGTTCCAGCCAAAATTAATAAAATGTCAGCCCCAAAAGCATTTGGTTTAAGTCAGGCTTAAAGGTTTTATATGTAAGATTTTGAACATCAATATGTTAACAAAAATAATAATCAGCTCTTCTCACCATTAAAGGTTTAATTTAATCTCACATCATCATCCACTGGTTGATCAGTAAGAGAAAGAGTGATTGCTCTGCTGCTAAATGATTTAAAAGTTTTTCATGTCTAGGTGATAAGATTTACTGTGTATCAGTGATTGTAAAGTTAGGAGAGGTTTTAGATCTGTGTCTGACAGTATGATTCATAAAAATCTAGAGTTCTTCATTAAAACTGCATGATGTTTGTACCAAGTTAAATATTCAAACCCAGATCTTGTTTATATGGACGCACAGTTTCATCAGATGGAACTATTTTATGTCTTGTCCATCATTTCAGACACATTTCCACAAAATTCAGCTCTAACATTCTTGTTTTCTTGAGATCTTTAGAGATGTTTTGGGTCTCTACTAAAATCGATAGAAAATTCTTGGGCTTTGAACAAAGTTTGGGCAACATAAGTTTGGATGGAAGAACTGCAGGGTCCAACAAGAAGAAAAGATCATTAAAAAAACCCTTTATTATTGTCCTTAACCTTCGCTCCTCTCTCTGCTCCATAACTTGATTAGTCAGGAAAATACCTCGGTTATGTTTGCGGCTCGTCCGTCTGTCATCACATAGTAGCCTGAGAATGTTGATTAGAGGCAGCTCGACTATTCGTTTGAATCCTGGAGATCAGTGTGAATATTTGAGGACAGAGGAACAGAATGTTGCAGATTAAGTCAACCAGCACATGACGGGTGCTGACAGACGGACGCTCGTTAACACAGACACAACAATATTAATCTTGTCACAACTAACACAGCTTCAGACACACACAAAGAAAAACACAACATATGCACACACTGTTCCTTCTTTTCCATAACACAATTAGCCTTGACAGCGATGACTGCAGATCAAGTTTCACTGGATGTCTGCATGATTAATTTAAGCCCAGGAGTTATGGTGCCTGGGTAAATACTGGCCTCTGACAAAGATTCCATTCATCTCTGCCTCCTGATCACTAAATTCATTCCATAACACAAATTTTACAAGATTTCTGTCTTCTTTAAACTCTAGAAATAAATAAATAAACATAAAAATACAAATAAAAAACAAAATTACAAAAATTCATAAATAACCCCAACTCGGCGTAGGAAATTTTGCTGATGTTCTGTGTAAGTTTCATATAGCATCAAGACATCTTGGTCTAAAATGGTAAACATCCTTTCTTGTCTACTTGTTCTTTAATCAGGTCTTTTTTAAGGCAACATTTCCTTTTTTTCATGCTCGGCTCTCTTACAACAGCAGTGGCTTCACACAATAACAATGTTTCTATCAGCCTCTCCTGCTTTTTGTGTGCTAATGTTAACTTGCTAACATGCTAAACTAAGGCAATGAACAACATACCTGTTTAACAACTGTTTTTAAGTTTAATAATGGAGGGAAGAGGGACTGCTTCCATATCTTTGTGTACATTTACAGTATGCATGAATTCATCAATTTCGAATGATTTTATAGTCATAATTACTCATCATAATATCAGGAAAGTATTCAAATAGCACATGCATTCCTCCACTGTAGAGAACGAAAGGAGATCTGGACCCCTGGCTGTCACCCTATAGCCTCCTTAAGGGCATTTTTGTCCTGTGCAGGACTGGAGGGTTAATTAACTTTCTTAGATGATCACCACATCCCTGGACACACACATAAGAATCACACACTCAAGAGTCACACACTACTCCATTCGATTAAAATATGTTAAATGCCACAAGAAATGCATTCCCTCCACACACTAGACGATTGTCAAATCTGACCAGTTTTTAAAAAAAGGGGGCAGAACGCAGACATAAGGACAGTTTCAACCATTTCATAACATTATAATCTTCCAAACACAGACACCAGATGATTTGTCTGGACCATGAGACCATACACATGCTGTGTTGTACGTCGCTTTGGACAAAAGCGTCTGCTAAATGAAATTGTAGAATTGTAGAATTGTACATGCATTTTGTAGTAACAATTTCACAGTGGCAACTCCACAGACATGAGATCTCACAAACACTTGATGATCAAATGTTTTTCATTAAACATTAAACAGGCACAATCCTTGTTTTTACAAATTGACAACCTTGTTTTCTTCATTAATGTCCCATTTAGCTTGGGACGCAATTTTGTTTGTCTTCATTAAGCTTAGAACTGTAAAAGACTACGTCCGTATGGCGATGCTTACCAGTACACTTATTCTCATTGACTACAGCAGGTATTCTATCAGAGGCATGTAACTAAAATCTGCAGGGCAGTTAAACTCTCATTGGTGACACAGTGCAGTTAAGGTTCCTGCTTACACTATGTTATAACAAACATATTCCACATCCATCAGACAGTGTCCATATCACAGTTTGGAGTCAGCTTATTAGCTTTCACACCATTTGAACTGTTGTGTGAGCTTGGCACTCTGCCTCAACATGTTGCAACACAGATATATAGCTATAGGTATAGGCTAAGTCTTCTCTATGTTCATTTTATTGATTTCATGTAGTTGTGCACATATTTAGCACATTACATTTTCTCGTGTTTCTGGATCTATACCCACCTTCATTTTTGTTCCCTGAATGTTCTCAATGACTGACTTTTACCACATTTTCACAGATTATTCTGCAGCAGTTTGTTTTTCTTGTGACAGTAAAGCTGTTCAATCTTGTTCCATCTTACATCTACATTATAGTTGATGTTGTCTCAAAGATAAATCTTTACACTGATCTATTAATTCCTCACAGTCAAATTAATCTAGATAACTAGCTACTAATGAAATCAAGTTTAACTGAGCTGTAACCTGTGATGTAGCATTTTCCTCGAAACAGTGGTAGCTGAAGGTACACACTGGCAACAAGGTAGACAATTGTATTTTTTTCATTTTGCTATTTTATTGTTTTAGTTAAAACAAACAAAAAAACACTAACCCCTCCCTCTTTGGCCTCTCCTCTTGTCTCCCTCTCTCCAGGCTGAGGGAGCAGTGGTTGGTCAGGCTGAATGAAAGGAATCAGCACCAGCAGAGCTTCTTTGAGGAGAGAATCAGACGAGCTCAGAAAGCTCAGCAGAGCCTCAGGAACATCGACTCTCCCTGAAAGTCGCAGATCAAGCTGGATAAGGTTACAAGCTCAAAAATCTTTTCTTTTTCTGTTGCTACAACAGTGTTGAGCTGTGCTGCTGTGGTTCTGTGAGCTGGGATGATTGCAACCTGCCCTTAACCAAGTCAGGTTGTTACAGTCATCATGTTCGCTTAAGAATGTGCTATTATACAACTAATGAGAGGAATTGTGGCAGGCAGGAAAAAGCTGATGGTGGCCTGGGTTCTAGGGTGAAGGAGCAAACAATTTTAATCAAAAAGTAAGCAACACAGAGCAAAACTTATGAGTTAAGACCTAACAATCTTACAGGTACTGGAGAGCAAATCCATGACTTTAACTCTGCTTGATTTAAGATGAGCTGCAGGTGTGCCAGGTGCACTCCATGTCACAGAGACAGAGGAAGAGAGAGGGAGAGATGGAGAGAGCAAAAGAGAGTTGGAGAAACACACAAAACATACAAGACACCAAAGGGTGGAGGAAACCAATGGAGAAATATGGAAAAAGAAACTGTCAACAATGGCAAACTCCTGTTAAAATTTGTTTGTGAAAGCAGTAAATCATAATTAGAATGCTATGTTTTGGAGGGTGTGTTTGGTGGATGATTGTGGAGAGTAAGGCAAGTAATGTGGTTACTGTAGTCCATCTCCAGCTCTCTGCCTGAACTAGCTCACAAGTATTGCTCTTTCTTTGATTGAACAGTTGTAATCAACCTCTGGTACTGAGAAAAAGTATGTTTTTAAATGAATCTCTAAGTTCTGTCAAGAAGACTACTTCTTTGTGGCGCCTGTAGTTATTCCTGTAACCATCTGTCATTCACTCCTGTAAGCATGCTCATGTTTCTTTTGGGATTTCTGGTCACATCTCTCTTATAGCACAACACACCTATCTCACCTTGCTGCTTTTTTTTAAAATGTTCAATTCTCTCTGTACTTCTAGCTCATCCATGTTGCTGTTGTATGCACTCCACCATGTTTCTACACAGAGTCATCGCTGTCATCATTTCATCAGCTTTGCAATCTCAACGGAGCCATCTGCCAGTGCCACCACAGTGTCTTGACTTCATGGGTGGGTTGGGGGGGGTTATTGTGCTGGAGCTCAGGGCAGACACCCCTCAATCACAAAATCTCCCTGCTGAGTCAAAGAACCAAAGATTTTGTGACATGGCGTAATCATCACGTATCACCTCTTTTTTTAATAAACCAGCATGTTTCACTTCATTCATTCATTTGTCTGCCCTGATTGAAATCACAGTAATTAGTTAAATTACACAAAAGTTACATTCTGATATATTCTTTCAGTAAAAAGCTTATATGTAGATTATGACATTCAGTCAGTTGCTTTGTGTCTTTTGGCTGTACAGGAATGACTGCTTTGACAAATTTCTGAACATTAGTTAGCAAACCTGTTGAAACAAATCTACATGTGGTACCATCAAGTATAAGACAGCTTAATATGTAATGTCTCAAGGTCAAATTTTGAGCACTGTTTCTGATTGTTTATCTGGTTTGAATTTGCAAAACTCTGGTTGTCAGCTCTAAGCAACTTGTGCCTACCATGCCTTTGACCAGCGGACCACATCAAGGCCTTTCTTACAGGGCGCCAACTTACAGCCTTTATAGTCTTTAGACTTATTAAATTAACAAGATAGACTTATTTAGACTGAATAGGTTGTGTTACTTTTTTCCCTTTTGATAGTAAAGCTTATAGCATGAGGTATGAGAATTTAAGCTTACTCTTCTTTCACAGTATTGTTAAACTGAGGTGGATTCATATGTAGAAAATATCGTATGAAAGACACATCTCATGGATGCACTGGGACGCATCCTCAGTGATGTGTCCTGGGGTCATTGGGTGTTTCGGGTCTCGCAACATCAGACACCCTCACCCAGGCAACCCAGCTGGGGTTGATCAAGCCCCGACTTGCGTCCCAGTAGCAGTCCATGTATCAGCCCTCTTAATCCAAAGCCACCCAGTGGCCTTCTCTGTGGCTTCGGTTGCGGATTTAATGGCCCTCTTCTTGGCCGCCCCCCTGTAATGTGCTGGGGAAACCTCAATTGCTTTCCCAGGTCAATTTATCAATTTATATTTTATGAAGAATACCTTGGCATTTAGTCTCTTTTCTTAATTATTGCAGCTGCTTCTTTTTTACTGTTAGCTCCACCCCCATTCGACACGTCACATTATTGTTTAGGGTCACCCTCTCCAAACTTGGATATGAGCTAGATGAAGGCAATGGAGCTCCCCAAAGACGTCACCCTCTATTTAGGCAGCCTATAGCCTTGTTGTTAATTTTTTTCTTGGCCCATGCAGCAGGGAGGATCTTTTTAATGAAGCCTTCGGCTTTTCTGATGCAGGGCTTGTCTTAAACATCTCTGAGGTTTGATGAAGCCTGACTGATGTTTATATTCTTTTGCTGCTGTTAATGTATCTTCTGCCTTTAATGCACTGTAACTATGCTCAGTGTTGTTTCTTTCAGTAAGTATGCACTCGCATGCCTTGCATGTGTTGACCTTGGGGTCCTCTGAAACTTTTTTGGACACCCAGCCAGTCACATAGGCAAAAGCCTCCTTCTCACAGGTGCCTGTGTTGTCCGGTGCGTCCTACAACAACGGGTAATGTGAAGCTAGTGAGATCAGAACTGTAATACAAATGTAACAATAATATTTTATCTAATAGCAGTGTTTCTTTATTTTTTAATCACTTTTTATTGTTTATTACATTAAGTACTCTCACTTGCTAATTAATTGTCCACCCTAGAGGATCATCCTGTCCGTTGTGGTCATTTTCACTCTCTGAGCAAAGAAAGATTATTATAAGATGAATTGCAGCATGATGCAATAAATGCTATCCAAGTTATGTATTCATCCACAATTCCAACCAGTATCATGTTGCATTTGGAGCACAGGAAGTGTGGGGTGTGTGTATATTGGTTTTGATGCTTAAATATCATCAACCTTACATCAGAAATGCCTTACACCCTTGAAAACTAGTTAACGAAGAGTAGTAAGCTCAAGTAACGACTTATTGCCATGATGTTTTTGGGATGATTGGTAATGCCACATTATGATTATCTGTGCCTTTCAATTAAATTGTGCAGGATGTATGTTTATATGAACTGACAGGGTAAGATCTTGCCCAGAGGACTTGTCTTTAAGGACTTCCTTTGCAAAGCTTAAGTCCACTAAATCTCCAGCTTTGATTAATGATGAACAGTGGTAGACCTAAATTTCCCTATGAAATCACATTAAGATGTTGCAATCACAGATTTCATAGCATAGCCCCAGTCCAGAAAAAGGCCATATGTCCACAGACTTATTTGAGTATAATTAGCCTACCTTTATTTATTGCAGCAACAAAATAAAGAAATGGACAGCCTCCTTGCAATTTCCCCTACGAAGCTTGTCTGGAGTTCTTAATTCTGTAACTTGTTCCCACATATTAGTCATGTCTTACCCATGCAGTAATACCTTGTGGCCATGCCTTTCTAATCAGTGGCCATGCAGTGTTTTTATTTTTTCAACAAGGTCACCTCAGGGGCTCCGTACGGGGGCTCCGTAGTGTTGCTTTGTTTTTGTGAGTAAATCAGTCATGTCTGACATGTATGAGCTACTGAAGGTGTAAGGAAAAAAAATCACTGCCATTTTAGGGTTGTGTTAGTGTTACTCCAAGAAGTGAGAAAAACCATTGTATATCTACTGAAAAATTACTTAAAAATTAAAAATGTGCATATCAAGGTTGAAGACGTTTTTGAGCATTACACAGCTTTCAGCACAGCTGTGTGCATATTAATGTCACTGCAACTGGCTGTGACAGTTCATATGCATGATCTCCTTTGCTGAGTGAGGAGGGATTTCATATGGCCTAGTGTTTATTGTTTATTAGGTGCACTTATTTTTGTATCTTGCACCTGATGTAAACAACTTTAAGTTCCAGACAACTTCAGCACTTTCCTACTTGAAAAAAAGCTGCAGCAAATCAAGAGAATGATGTAATCTGGGAAAAATCCACTGATGCAATTTGCCAACCACTTGGAGGCATGCAAGGATTGCATGTTGTGGAGGCATCGTGGTAATTTTTGAGGATGAGCACAACTATCACTTCAAACATCAGCAGGACACAGGAAGAAGTCCTTGTGCATGCTTCCACATAGTTATCAGTGAGTTTATCTTCATCAGAAGATTAGCATTGACAATCAAGACCTCTGGATGAAATGCCCTGTAAAGATATACCCTCAGAGCCGCAAAGTTGGTCTTTGAGAGTCATGAATTAAAAAGTACACTTTTCCAGCATTGTTCAAAGAAATCGGATTAAAGCTCTGTTCAAACATTTTTTCAGCACACTGTCATACACAGAGGGAGAGATGGAACACTGAGAGAAGAGTATATAACGTGATGGTAGGCAAAACACTGTCATGAATTTATTTCTATACAGCTGACAAAATAAATTAGCTGTAATGTTAAATTGCATGGAAAGTCATCCACAAAAGATTTAATAACAACTTCATTACATGCTGAGTTTTCTAACTATATAATTTCCGCTAACTTTCCAGGCATACTTTATTTTCTGTGCAGTTGGCATCTTGTGTCTCAGTACAAGACTAACAAGGGACAAGAAATGTCACATATAGAGGAGTCAGATCATGACTCCTCCAGGGTGACGGTCCCAACAGACTCATTAGTGGACTTACATTACAAATATTTTCTTACCCCATTAGTCGTGTACATAACATCTTGACTACATTTTTATTGTCAGAGGATGATGATCAGCTCAGGAAACACTTTCAGTGCACTTTCAAAAACACATCTATGTAAGCACCGAAAAGAGAAAGCAATTTAAGCAATTTATCAAATAGGAGGAGAACTTTTAAAATACCTAGTAAGTGCATTTCTCACTGTGCTTACAAGGAAGATAGAAAGTCTCTTTGTTGTTTCATTGCCTCATGTTTGAAAAAGTACACAGCTGTAAGTGTGTTAATTCTTTACAGTTGCAGTTGGAAGGACACAACATAATGAAGTAGTTTTTTTAAAGACATTTATTTTATACCATATTGCAATTACAGGCTCACCTTACAACGGGGATGTTAGTGTGATGAACCCTCTGAGCTAAGAACGCTGCTTTAATTGGAAGTGATGCAGGCGAGTTTCAGCAGGGCCATGAGGAGGGTGGTGGACCTGCTGGAGGCTGAACAAGTGACTTCTCAGGTGGACATCAGTCTCATGCTCCAGGAACACGGGGCTGGCTTGCAGAGCTTGTGTCACCAGATCAAATGACCCTTTTTTTTTCTGATATTTTGACAAATGACAAACCACATAATAGATATTTTTACTTCCATAGACTGAGTACCTGAGCTTACAAGCTGGAGGGAGCCTGGGCAATGGTGTGAGGAGGAAGCTATGGAAACTGGTTGCAAGTCACTCCAGGCGAAAGACAGGGCAGACATGTTACAAATACAAAAATAAATCAACAATAAAAACATGAACATTTTGAATTTTCTATATTATTGTTTTTGTAGCCTATGATGTTGAGTGAATTGTTCTATACAAATGAAGAGACCCTATGAAAGAAAAACAGTTTCATTTTTTGATCTTGTACAGTCAAGTGTTTGTTCTAGAGAAAGAGAGAGAGAAGAGACTTATGGGTTACTGAGCTGTCTGGGTTTTGATCAGCACTGCAGAGACAGCGCAGAACTGCAATGCCACTGTGTTTTTTTCTCCAGGTGTACAGAACATGCACATCATGTGAAAAATAATCTGGACTGATAACAGGTTCAGAAGACATGTTAACTGTAGGATAATCTGAACTGGTAGGCGAGGCTGGGTTTACCTCTCTAAGCTGGTGTCTATCAGTTCCTCAGCTTTAATAGAATCACTTACCATGGCCAGTTGAGAGCTACTGCTTCACTGTACAGCCTGAACACTTTTCACAGCAGTTACAAGGTAAAGCAATCTCTTGTCTTTTCTCACTTATATACACTCATATACATATCACTTAAATGGTGTAACTTATATCAGATGTGTTGTAACAAATTACCTGGAGAACTCAACAAATAAAACAACTTGAAGTTGGTCCAATAAATTACATCTAACCATCCTTAACTAGTGACTGATAACTTTTAGGTGGATTCTGATTTGAAGGTGCCATGTTTTTGCATCTGTGTGGCTGCCAACCATTATGCCAACATACCTACCTAGTGGAGAGTGTGCTCACTTTAAGATGGCGGAG
>JAUZTA010052594.1:0-11138 GCA_034780835.1 Ctenochaetus striatus | reverse complement strand
CCCAGCAAACATGCCCCAGTGGGCCCCATGCAGGCTTTCTGCGGGCACTGTGGGCTAGGGCCAGCCCACACTAAACCCACACAAGCCCACTGCTGGCTTGCTGGTACACAGCCCACAGCTTTGAGCTCACTGAGGGCTCTCCACAGGCAGCCCATAACAGTGGAATGCCTACAGAAAGACCATGTTGGCCCTGTGTGGGCCAGCCCATTTAGGCCCAGAGCAACTTTTGTACCCTTGGGCCCCATGCTGGTTTTGCACCGGTAGCCCTAAGTGCGTCCTCTGGCTTTGGCGCCTTTTTTTTTTTTTTCAAATGCTTTTAGAAATTCAGAGACTCTTCAATTTATAACTTCTACAAAGAATACATAAAAAATCCATTATTTTAATTGGATTATGATCACATAAATCTCATTCTTAAATATTACTTTTTGTTTTTAACTGGAAAAGTCTATCATTTTTAATATATAATTGATTTTATAAGGTTTATCAGGGTCCACAATTAAAGCATATTTTAACCATTTTATAGTTGCTGTTAAAGGCGGCTTCCAAGCATTTGCATAGATATAAAATGAGGAGAAAAATATGTAAAAAATGAATTAAAATAAAAACGACTAAAAGCTTTAAATGACATATTTGACCCTGCATATTAGGAACAACATTAAAGGCTATAATTTACTTGTTTTGTTTTAATTTCTAAGTTCAAAATGTAAAATTTACTGACTGTGACCGAGCTCCGAGGCTTGGAACTAGTTTTTTGCTCAAGAGGCGCCTTGTATCACTACGCACTTGAGCCTCATCACATGCCCTAGCCCCATCGGCACAGAGAGGAACCGTTACTTCACCAGGCAGAAGGCGGCATTTTCCAGAGGTGAGTTAAAACTTTTAACTGTACTGTTCCATCTTAAAGCTTAATTTCACAGTTAATGTTGTCATAGTGTGTGCTCTCCTGTGATCTTATCTTGGTATGTTTTTAGTTAATTCCGAAATTGATTTTTTTCAAACGTCGACCTTAAACTTTGACGTTAGCTTAGCTTGAGTCAACGAAAATAAATAAACATACATAAGGTTAAGGTGGTCCTTACCATCATTTTCTCATATTATTCATGTCCGATTGCCACAATGACCCGTGAGATTATTATAATTTTCTGTCAGCAGTAGTTTAAGTCCGGGCTCCAAACTGCGCGGCATTTTGCGGTTTCTGAGACAATGCCAATATTTTCACAACTACTCGGGTACAGTCGTTGTGTGCTTGCTGACGTGTTTTACTATATTTCATATTGACGAGGGAGCGAGTTCACAATGTGTGAGTGTGTACCTGGGAAAGGTTCAGAGTCCGGGAATAATTGTCAGTTGCTGGGGTCTCATCACTTCCACTCCCTGGTATGGATCTGGGTCTGTGCCTGTTTTCAGATAACGGCACTGTCTCTCCATACATGCTATGTTTTTGCCGACAGGAGACCGAGGTGGGCAGCGCCGCCGCGGGTGGGCATTTTGCGCAAGAGGACGCATTCTCCGCTGTGTGATGCAGCCACGATCTGCTCTGTGGACTAGAGACACGATGTTATCCATTTAAAGTGTGGCCGTTACCGCTGTTGTCTGTCTGTTCTGTATTTGGGAGTGTAGCCAATGTACATGTGAATATTTGAATCTAAATCCCTCCTGAATCGCTCCGCGGTTTTGGGCGCGAGCTCTTCCGTGTGCGTGAAGATGCAGGCAGACGTGCATCGCTGGGGCAGGGGATGATTATCTGACACTTTGTGTGATTTTTAGTAATTAAAACGGAGTCTTGATAGCTCATAAGTCAGCCTTTTGATAAATCAAAACTCTACGTTCTTCATCCGTCCACCTCTGACCCTCTGTTTCACTCATTGTTTCTAAATGATATATTCATCTCGAGGTATCTTGCGTCACGTATTGTCCATTATATATAAACAGTCTCTGAAGGATCAAGCTCCGGATACAGTCTACTACTGCAGCGGTTCTCAACCTGTGGGTGGGGGCCCATAAGTGGGTCTCAGAGCTGTTTTTCTGTGTATGACTCAGGTGAAAATGTGGCAAACATGGCTTCAGTGTATGAACAAACATCCATCAGCATATGTCAGAGTTTATCCACTAAAACAAAAGCTGCAGCACTGGAAGGTGGGCATGTAAAAAAGAAAACACTGCAGTTGCGAGTCTGCAGTCATGAGAACGAAGAGAGAATAATTCTTTTTAGATGTGGACTGGATATTAAATTTGAGTTGATGAATCTGATTACAAATTTTTTAATGTCTGTTTTTTATTGTTTTTCACAATGAAAATTACCCTAGTCTTGACCTGCTCCCTTTCTACTCCTCTCTCACTCCATCCCTCTGTTTCTCTCTCTTTCCCCCCCACTATGCTCTCTGCCAGAATAGAGAAAGAAAACCACCACAGACAGAAAAGGAGTTGATGTTTCATTACACAGAGGAGAGATTAAGGTATGTTTCTCTCTCACTCAAACACACACAAACACACACTCACACACACACCCAAACACAAATAAAGAAGGAATATGTGTATACAACTTTGAAGTTGTTGTTTTTGTTGATGTTTTTTAAAATCACAATTGATAAAATCATGTTTGGTGTTCAATTACCAGAAAATGTACAGTATATCCACAGTATATTTGATCTGGGAAAGGAATGGCTGTCTAAGATAAATAGAGGACCTGTATCTTCTATGACAGGTTATGGTGACATGGCTTCTGGGAGTTACTGGACTAAGCGGCGACATGTATTAAGAATCCTGAATTCTTTTGATTCCACATCTTCAGTTCAGGAGATCAATAGGAATGACATTTCTGAAGAAGTTAATCCTGGATCCAGTGTGACCTTGAATGTAAATGATGAGGAAGACGACATTTTCATGGACTGCCTAGGTTCATTTGATGACTGTGGCGACAGTAGGGATGATTGTTCTACAGTTGAAGATGGTGACATTACTGACAGTAGTGATGAGTGTGATGTAGTTGAAGATGAATGTGCAAAACTGGCAAAGGTGCTACGTGAGTGGGCCCTGAGGAATGACGTGCCACAGAACACTCTCTCAGATCTTCTTTGTGTGCTACAGGACTTCCATCCAAATTTACCGAAGCAAGCTCGTACCCTACTACAAACAAACAAAATAGCAGCAAATGTTAAAAACATCAAGGGAGGGGAATATTTACACTTTGGAATTCTCACTCACCTGCAGACACTTTCAACAACTCTCATCAACAGTGAAAGCAGTACTATCGGCCTCCAGATTAATATTGATGGGTTGCCCTTGTACAAGAGCTCAGCCTTGCAGTTGTGGCCTATTTTGGGCAAAGTGCCATTCGAAGAGGAACCTTTTGTAATTGGACTTTTTTGTGGCAATAGCAAGCCTCTGGATTTGGAGCAGTATTTATCTGATTTTGTGCAGGAGGTTGCTATGCTTGAGGGAGGCTTTGAGGTATCGGGAAAGAACTTTACTTTAAAAATTGACTGCTTTATTTGTGATGCTCCTGCACGATCATTTATTAAAAACATTAAGGGCCACAATGGATATTTCGGGTGTGAGCGCTGCACTCAGGAGGGAGTCCATGTCAAGAACCACATGACTTTTCCAGAGAAGATGGCTTCACTCCGCACAGATGATCAGTTCTCGAAACAGGAGGATGAAGATCACCACAGGGGCGACTCTCCCCTTGCACGGATTACCATAGGCATGGTGACAATGTTTGTTCTGGATTACATGCATCTTGTTTGCCTTGGAGTGACTCGTAAACTGATACGTTTTTGGATGAAGGGCGATTTTTCTTGCAGATTGGGATCCCAGGCAGTGATGGCTATCTCTGTGAGATTGCAGCAGCTAAGGCAACATATCCCAATCGAGTTTCAGCGTAAACCAAGAAGTTTGGCAGACATTGACAGGTGGAAAGCCACTGAATTCCGCCAGTTCTTACTTTATACAGGGCCAGTTGTCTTAAAAGACATCCTTTCCTCTTCTTACTATATAAATTTCATGAATCTTTCCATTGCTATGTACTTAATGCTCTGTCCTGCCTTGTGTATTTATTATTGTGACTATGCCGATGATCTTCTGAAACATTTTGTCACTGAATTTGAGCAGTTGTATGGTGCTAGTGAATTGGTGTATAATGTACACAGTTTGATTCATTTGGCCGATGATGTTAGGAGGTTTGGAGCTTTGGATGGAGTGTCAGCTTTTCCATTTGAAAACTACATGAAGAAATTGAAAAAAGCTTTTCGGAAACCACAGTTTGTTCTTAAGCAGATATTTCACCAAATTACAACTGAAAGGACATTTACACCATCAAAAACAACAACACAGATGGACAGAGAGACAGTCCTGCTGAAAATGAAACATTCAAGTGGTCCATCGATACCTAACCTACCCCACTGCACTCAGTACCAGAAGGCTATCTTTCAACAGTTCTGCATTGCAACAAGTACTGGGGACAACTGTGTGATGGTTCAAGGGAGTCTGGGACTAGTGCAGAACATACTGTGTGATGAAAAATCAGATGCAAAGTACATCATTTTCAGGAGGTTTTCCCAACTAGACTGCCTGTACTCCAGTCCTCTAGATTCAAGGGACATTGGTATTTACAAAGCAAGTCATCTAGAAAGTACAGACCAAATATACTTCTTGTCAGATATAACAAGAAAGTATGTTTTGATTCCCATGGACATAGAATGGGCAGCCATTCCTTTCCTCCACTGCTACTGAGTTGTTTTCTTTTTGTGCATTTGTATATATAAATGTTTTACTGTTCTTCTATTAAGACAAAAGGTATGATTACCTTGACATGTTTCGAAGTCACTCTGCTGTATTCTTCAGAAACTGTCATTCTGACAGCTGTGATGTGTCTTTATCAGCTGCTAAGAAAACAAGATTAATCTAATCAGTAGTGTGTAAATATGTATATAAACAAAAATCTATTCTTTTGCGATGATTTCTTGCCCTTTAAGGGATAAATAGATGGCCCTGTTCAACATTGTGGAGTTCCCAGATAACTCAGTAGGGATTGTGAGCAGCAGATGGCTGAGTGAGGACTCATCTATGACACTGTGGCCGCCTTATACAGACCCCAGCAAACACAAGGCAGCTTTACTGATGCATGAAGATCCTGGAGAGACATGGACAACACATGACATAAAAATTTTGAGCACAGCAGGTAGATTTTTTCCCCAAATTTTAAGGAATTAAAGTGAAGCATTGCATGTATGGTGTCAGAGGAAATGTGAATCACTGCAAGGCCTGACACACATATTTTGTTGGTTACAGTGGACTATGAAAAGGCAAGGTATAAAGCCAAAATGGCGGAAACAAATTTGATTATTACCAGCGAACCTGAAGAACTAGATCGCAGTCAGCGGTCAAGACAGTAAGTTATTTTCTTGTCTTTACAATCTAATTAATGTATTCCAAATGAAAATTGATTTTTAGTTTTTTTTTTTTATCAGATATGCATTGCTCTTGATCTTGCTTGTATGTCAATATAAAGCCCAAAAAATAACAAAAAATAGTTTTGAAGTTTGGTTACTCTCCTTTTACAGTTAAACATTCCCTGGAAAACAGTTCAGAAGTATTTATGAGTCATCTTGCATTTGGGAATTGCATCCGATAAAATTCTTTATCAAACCCCTCCCTCTGCTCTCTGTCCTATGAGTACTGTTAGTTAACCGTCATGCAGAACCCACTTGTTTATTCATGTTCAGACACTTCTCTATAATATGTGTATGATATTTATGTGTGACAAACAAATCCTCCTAAGACCTCTTCAGCTTGTCATGTTAACATTTAATGTAGACTGTTCATTTATGGTGTAACTTGCATTGAATATGTAAGAAAGATATTAAAGGAATATTTCACTGAAACAACAATTTGGCCAAATCGTTGTTTCGGTGAAATATTCCTTTAAGCTGTGTAGGGACTGAACTTATTTTTTTTAATTTAAGTTATGGTAAAGCATTGACATTAAAAATCAGCAAAGCTTTCTTCTATGTTTCATATTATAAGATGTTGCAGAAACTTCATGGCTGCTGTGTAATCTTGTTTTATCATCGGGTTCATTACTTAATTTTCTCTCTGGGATGACAAGCAATGCACACACAATAGGAGCCTTGAAGCCAATAAAACATTTACTCGTAGTGTGAGGGTCATGAAAAGGATACTGTGAAGGGCCTGGCATCACCAGTTTGATGTAGTCTCTTAAAACTCCTGCAGTGGTGGGACTGAGAGTCAAACTTTTAAAACTCAGGTGTGTTGTTAATGCGATATAATGTGGGATGACAAAAATGCAGTGATAAAGTAACAAAAATAACATAATCCATTACACAGCAGCCTCATCAAGTGGTAAATCATTTTTCTTAGATCAGATGTCATAAGGACAGTCAGTAAGTGCTGCTGTATTAATTTTAGGTTCAAATGTGTTTTTTGCTTCCACACGGATTTTTTGGTGGTAGTTGCAGGAAAAATGGCTCTTGTGATTGGATAGGTTGCAGATCCCTGCACAAGAAGAATTTAAGTATTGAAAAAGGCATCATGTCATTGTTGCATAATGTTGGCTAACATGACAGGAGACAAATATACTTTATTATACATTCTTGTAGTAATTCTACTTGTTTTTTTCTCTCTCTCAAAATGCACCAGATTAATGTTTTTAAATAGGAAATGCTCCAAAGTTTCTTTGAGGGAAGCATGTCCCTGGACCCCCCTAGAGGGTCATATCCTTCTCACCTTTTTCCACCCTTGACCTGATTTCATGCCTGATGAATGTTGTGAAGAAGACCCTGACAGAAAACTAGTGCTATGTCTAAAATAGTATAAGCCAGTTACACTGTAAGTATATATACTTATATTGTTGCTCCTCATTTTTGCAGACCTAACAAACGCTACATTGATCCGGTGCCTGAACCTGCACCACCGAAGCGGCAGAGACAGTCACATACTGTCACAGATGCGGTTGTACTTCAGCCACCAGTCCCACCACCACCCATGGATTTGCAAGTTTCTGGTCATAACTCACTGACCCCAAGCGACCTTCCAACACCGAGTCAACGTCCATTAGTGAGTCAACATTCACTTGGGAGCCATCCTCAACCTGTGAGCCGTTTTTCCCCTGCAGCCTTGCCCTCTCCAGTGCGGCACTCTCTATCACCAGGTTTGTTTAGTAGGCTGTAAAAACAACAATTGAACTGTAGAAGCAAAAATTATTTTTACTTTTTGCTCAATAAAAATGTTCTTTCTTTTCAGGTATTGAGCGCTATCTGGTCAGTACACTGGAGGATATTAAGGAGAGGATGACTATGCTGGAGAGATTAGTGACAAGTATCTCTAGATCAAGCACAAGAGAGGTCACTTTGCCTAATGATGTGACTTTACCTCTCCAAAACTATCAGGACTTGGATGTCTTGGACCAAAAAATGGAAGATCAACAATGTCGGAAAGATTTGGTATGTAAACAGTAGCCCCTCTCAAGACTATTTACTAGTACTGACTAAGCCTCTACAGGCTAGTACTGAATATCTACAGTCCCTTGCCTGATAATGGATAATTGTCCTGGCAAACTACTTCATTTATTCTAAAGTAGCTTCTTAACAAAGCGTTTCAGGGCAATTTCAAAGATGGGTCAATAGTTGCTTTTTTAGAAATAAAGTCACCATGGTGGTCTGAAGTAACAAAGTACAGAGACTAATGGCTCCATTTCCCTTCCTGTTAGACTGCCTATCTAGGAACCATCGGTGGATGTAATATCCAAGTTGCAACAAGGAGAATCCTGACAACACTGATTGGGCATTCCTTAGCCATTCAAATGAACTGGAATGGCTCAAACCAAAAGAGACCTTTTCAGCATCTGAGGCTAAGGAGAGTTGTAACAGGTATGTATGTGGTATTCATTGTTACTTACTTCAGGGGTGGGGATGGGGGAACTGCGGTCTAGACACAATGGGCTCTAATTTCGTGGCACAATGCAGGGGGCGCAAGCCTTGCGCACCCCGCGCAGTGTTAATTTCGTCCGGCGCATCGTCGTGCGCTGCCAATTTGACAATTTGGTAGACTGTCTGCGCAGAGGTGGGTGTGACAGCGCACCAGGGGGAGGTGAAGGCGCACCTGGGGGAGGTGCCGACAGATTCATGTTGGCGCAGTGACAATTTCGTGCCAAAAATGGTGCAGAAAGTGCGCCGAAAGCTCGCCAGCTGCAGCCTGGTCTAACCTCGGCTCAGGGCGAAGCGCACCCTGCGCAGCTGTAATTTGGTGACAAGCGCACATGTGTGCACACGTCAACAAAGCCTCAGAGGCAGGTTTCCAGTGTCAGGCACAATTTAATACAATAAACAATCACATCAATCACTATTTAATGTAACCGTCTCAACCAGCAAATACATTTGTTTCTATATTAACTGTCCCATCACATCTGATGTCGGATTAAAACCGTTTGTCATCATGAAAACTTAACCTGACGGCAGCTGGAAGTTTGATGCACACCTTACAAGTCAACAATAAACAGCCTTAAAGGAGTATTTCACCGAAACAACGATTTGGCCTCATTTTCTACTCACCCTCATGCTAAGCAACACTGGAGCACTTTTTTGATGTCTCAAATGCAGCCGGAGATCCGCGAGGCTTCTCTGTGTCAGACAACGTCCATCTAACAGGACACATCGGTGCCCGACAGAAAAAGATTGGTAGCCATTGGTATTAGAAATAGCATATATGAACTGCTTACCACACACAGTTTTTTTATTTGCCTCTTTACCTTTATGTTTTAGAGGCTGTAAGAAAATGTGCCATCCAACCAAGTCCTAAGGATTCCGAAGTTGAGGTTGAGATAAAGGTATGGCTTCGGAATTCCAGAGACAGAGCAGGTGGAAGAAAGGAGCGCTACAATCGTCAGCTGACCATTGACCATGTTTAGTAGGATTGCATAATGTCACCGACAGCATGAAATCCTAATACGGCTGGACAATATATTGATTAAATCGATTAATTTGAATTATTTTCTGAAGAAGATTTTAAAAATTACATTTTTTTCTTGCCTTAGCCTAATTGTAAGTTGTTACAGTGTTTAATTTTTTTACAATTTTCATAATGATAGGCCCTGTTAGGTCTTGCACAAGCACTTTCATAAGCTTGTATTTGATTTTTATGTGATATATAATCTTGAACAGAGAGTTTAATGTTAATAGTTTGTGACCATAGCTTGTTTTTTACTGTTTATGTAGACAAACCCGTATATGTTTGAACTACTTATGACTCACAAGCTAGGGTTGTTAATTTTGGAAAACTAGCATGAATTTGAATGTAGCATCTCATCAGAGCTCCGCCTAGCCCCTTCCAACTCCTCCTCCAAAACTACGCCCCTTGCTCATGCATGACCTCTGCTGATTCACAACCAGAAGACTTCAAGCCCAAACCTTCAGCACAACTTAAGTGTTTTATACAAAACCAAGTCATTTCTCAGTCAGCAGTAAGAAAACACCATAACATTATCATAGTAAAGTTAAAAAACAAAAATGTAAAGTTAGTGCTCACAGCCCGATGTTGATCGGGGTATAGGTAGTTCCTCTGCCATTCTCCACATAGCTGTCAAGTCTCCTGTTTTGGCCATGAAAGTACTGTATTTTACCTATTTTATCCTCTTTCCTGACATCCTCCTGTATTAGTATTCTCCCGTAAATCTCCCATGTGATGATATAATCATAAAAACATTTCTCTGCCTCTCCAAACTGAACTCTGTCACTAGCCTGAGGGGGGCGGTAATGCTCCAAAATGATGGATGCCAATTGCTGTGAAACCAAAGAAGGAGAAGAAAAAACCTGGTGAGAACGTCCACCTGCAGTACCCTGGGTGGCAGCTGTCGTGAGATGAGAGCCAACAGCAGAACAAACTTAGAAAAACAAAGTTTATTTTAGATTTCTGTCCATTTGTCTTAAAATGTGAGGGATACTGGAGCTTGGTTGGGGTTGTGGGACGGCTTGTAGCAGGCTTTCCTTATTTACAAAGACTAAACTTGACAGGTAAGCATTCTCCAGCAGACCAAGATCCCTCTTAGCACAGCTACACTGAATCAGAGTCTGTGGACAAGGGCAAAATGTATGCACAGGAGGCGGGCAGTACAGAGACGGGATTTGATTGGTTTCAATTGTGGGCTAAAAAGATGTGATTTGTTTGTTTTGTTATCATAACTGTGTCCTGTAATCATTACCGTGTCCTGTAATCATAAAATTACCTTTATACCGTGTTTGTTTAGCACAATGTGTCAAAAAAAGCATGGTGATGCTGCTCTTTGCCTAGAAATGCCGGAACTATGTGTCTCTTCCTAGATGAAGCAGCCTCATGGGAAGCACGCATGCGCAGTTTGCATTGTTTGGCCTCAACAAAAGTTAGAGTCACAGCGGAGATTTCCCTCTAGAAACGGACTCTTAAGTCTGGTTAAATTTTGGATTTTTCAACATTGCAGAGGAGACAGTCACCTTGTCTAAACATGAAGCTACGGCGAAAGAAATAGATGTGCTCACTTAAAACTGCCATAAGTCCTCGAGTAAATAGGCTTAGAGGTAGGGGGGGGGAGGCAAGAGAGTGAGAGAGCGAGAATTTTTTTTTTTTTTTGTTATATCGCCCAGCCCTAGTCTGTTCATATGTTCTGTTTAATTAATAAGGTTGTAATGTGCATGGTAAAGCATTTTCATTAATTGTGATGTGTTTTTATTTAATAAATGAATTTATTTGAATCGTTTTGACTATTGTACATTTTTTACAATGCAAACATCAATTACCCATCCATTTTTGATTTTTCGATATATATTTTATTAATATTTTATTGTTGTATATTAATAGGGAGATTTAACTGAAAAATCAGTGTGGGCCTAGTGAGGGCAGTGAGGGCTTCCTAAGGGCTAAGTTAGGGCTGCCTGCTGTGTGCCCTCTAGCCAGCCCTAAGTGGGCCCATACAGGGCCAGTGCAGGCCTCCTTGGGGCTTAATGAGGGCTGCCCATGCAGGGCCAGCACTTACGGGCCAACGTTTTGCCAATGAGCAAAGTCTCAGGGGACCTGCGCGGGCAGCCCACTGGGGGCCCTTCAGGCGGCCCGAAGTGGGCCAGTACAGGGCCATCGCAGGCCTGTTTGCTGGG
>JAUZTA010052557.1:0-11147 GCA_034780835.1 Ctenochaetus striatus | reverse complement strand
GATTTACAGGAGAAATCAAAAAATCGAAATATATATATCGTGTATGGCGATATAGCCTAAAAATATCGAAATATTGGTTTTAGGCCATATCGTGCAGCCCTAGTTATAAGTTATGACAACTTTAGGACAAACTTGTGACATGTTGTGATGGTAAATTTACACAACACAGCAACACTGCATATGATAATTGACGCCAGTTGATCCTCAGCCCCCCAGCTAACCCTGTTTAAGTTAAAGACATAATTACATATTACATTATGTATTACATTGTAAAACTGTATTGGAGAAATACTGGATAAAAAATGTTTGGTTATAAGAAAAAGTCAGTTATCTCTAAAATTTTGTCTAGTCTTGTAGCTTTTATTCGTCATGTTATTGTCAAAACCTGGTTTTGAGGCATAAATGACTGAGTTGCCCACTTGTTTTCTGGGTTTATTCGAACTTCAGATTGTATAGGGTGTGAAATTCTGGTGACAGGACAGAATTTTAGCCGTGAGTGAATCTGCATGACTGTCAGTCTGGCTCATAAGTCTTATGAGTGCAGCCTTTATAACCCTGTCAGACGGCCGATGCAGCCTGACTGAATTGACAGCACGCTGGTGAGAGAATTTAATGCTCCATGTCTGGATGACTTGTTGACCTTTAGAGGGCAGAGACCAGTTTACTACAGAAATAGTGTGCACTGCGGAGCACTTGAGTTGTGATTATTAAAGCCAAGAACTTAAGATTTGGTGCCAGAATATTTAGAGTTAACCAGCAGGAGAACTTGTGAAATGTGAAAGCAGATGCTGTGATATTTAACATGATGTAACAAGTTTAGATTGTTGCTACAAAGTGGAGGACTCTGTTGATGACAGAAAGACCACTGGGGGATTGTTGTTACATGTTGTGGAGTCATTAGTTCCTGTCTGACTTCATTGTAAGGACCAAAAGCAGAACCAAAGACCAGGAATAGAGGATATTATGTACATCAGTATACATGCTTGTAATGCCAAGAATCAAAACTAAGATTTGATGAGAAACAGAACTAATATCGTAAGAAACAATGGAAAGTATATCCTGTTGAGGTAGTTTCAGCTCAGCAGGTTCAGCTCATGCTTAACAAAATGGCATAAACCTGGGCCAGTTATTATTATTATTACTAAAGAACACTAATTAGTATACTAGTTATTTTTTAATCTTAATGTGGTTCTGACCATATGAAATAAGGTCATCATAAACAGCCACTGGCCGGAAAAGTGAGTGTGAAAATTGCACAATGCACTGTGTGTGCATCAGTTTCTTGGAGTTTCTTAACAACAGCGTACATTTTTTGACAGCCATCTTAATTGTACAAACTACGGGTAAAGGAAGGAAAAAAGCACCCTTGGAAGGATGGTTTTTGTGTACAAAACCCCTGGTGTTCATTCGAAGTCTGTGATGTGAGTAGTGTGAGCGTGCATCTCATAAAGACTATCTCTTCTCCTGTTCATCATGGTTCACCCTCCTTTCACTTTCCAGGTTTTACAGCAATGGAAAGGCAAACAGCAGGCAGATGTGCCAGCTCTTTAAATAGACCTAAAGAGATCTTAACAAGCTGCCAGCAAAGCTCTTGTTGAAGTCAGGCTGCCCCTTCACAGCCCCTCAAAAATTCCAGAAAATGTAGGCAATTGCTGTGATTTAGTCTCCATTTATTTTGTTTTCCCTTTTTATTATGAGGTTATTTCCTGAGCACCTGTTATTTGCCTTTCGTAGAATTACCTCTGGCTCTTTCTATAGCTTGTGCAGGCCGCATGCAATCACTGACATGATTCATCCAGTATTGATCACTCTGTGTCTATTTTACTCTCTTGTTTTTTTTCGGACTGTTTGTATGGCGCTCACGTGCTGCTGATCACTTCCCACACATACTTCTTTTCTTGGTGTGCACGCTCACGTGTTTTTTGTGTATGAATCACTTTCTTCCCACATCCTTCTCTCCTGAGGACGACCCTTTTTCAGAGCCATATGCAACCAGATTCCAAAAATTTACTGGAGGGTGGCAGGAAAAGTGTAAGTCCTGTAAAGCCATAACGGTATGTGCTCCTGCAATCCATTTAAGAAAGAGTAACTTAGTCTGATAAAGATACATTATTGGTGAAGAAAGACTTAGGAAAAGGCAAATTCAAGAGCCAGTGATAGGTGAAAAAATCCCTGAATGTAAGATTGGATGGTTAACCGGCCTCACTGTTACCGGTTCTGCCATTTTTATCTGGTCATTTTTATCAACAGTTTCTAGTAGTTAGGACTTTTTTTTTTTTTCCTTTTTTGGACTTGTGTCACGCTGAGGGTTTTGCATTTCTATTTGGGCTACAGAAAGCCTCATTAACAAGCAAGACACAACAAACATCATGTGAGAAGCCTGACTGTTGCAGGCGACAGCATAAGGTGGAGGAGGACGAGAGATGTTGATGGATTTTACATCCATCTCTTTAGGTCACTTCAATAAAATAAATATATTTTAAAAACAGCAATATGTACTGTAATTTCAAATGAAATGTGATTAATGTAAGTGACCTTGGAATAATTTCTTAAAACAAAAATACAATGATAAGGAACAGTCCTTTTACTATCATGCCTTAAATAAGAGACCATTAAACCATAAGAGACCAGCAAACATGATTCGAAGGCCTGGCCACGGTTGAAATTGACAAAGCATGATCCCTTCTGATGTTGTTAATGTTAGCCTGTGTGGTGTCTGAAAAAAAGAATTGACACATTTTTTCCTTTAGAAAAACAAAAAGTTTAATTCATGAGCAACAGAACAGCTTAATCCAATACACTCAGGGTTTTTCCCACTCCAGCTCTACTTAGTCTGGTATGTAGTTCACTGCTTGGTAGCTAATTATAGCTAATTTTAACAGTGAACATTGTTAGTTTTAATGGATATACTTTGTAGCTAATATTTACTATTCAGCTTGTTAATTCATGATTATTCTCAGCTTGTTTTACTGTTTATCCTTTGATAAGAAAAAGTAATAAACTGCCTGTTTCCACCTGGTATTAACATGCGTTTTGAGTGGTTTTATCACAAGTCGACAGCTTTAAATCTGTCTGTTCACACATGACATTGAAAATGTTCCAACACATACACCTCAGGTGACCACTTGTGTTCAGATTGCCGCTCTCTGCAAAATTAAACACTTGCGACATTTTTGTTTGCAAAGACCAAACACAGTATTGTTTTGTTTTTTTTTTACTCAAACACGTAATTTGTATAAAAGTGAATATGCAATTTTGTTTCAATTACCAGTGTGTAAAAGTACTTACACCAGCCTTTTTTATCAGTTAATTGGAAAAGAAGACCCTCAACCACCGACCTAACACACACACACATACAGAAATCACTTGGAAAGCTTTTGCTGCTGGAAGTGATTTTATGGGCAATGTAGGCTTGTGGTAGAAGAAGAGAAGTGGTAGAAATAGAATTACTTGTCCGTGCAGGTTCAAGTCTCAAAACTCATTTATTTGTTGATCTCAGCCAGATTAAAAACAACAAGTCATTTGGTCTCTGCAAACAGAAATGATGCAGGAAGCTTTTCCATCAAGGCAGATAATGAAATCTGCACTTAACTGAGATGTAACAGGGATGAATGAGTGCAGGCGAAAAGTCACTAAGTCAATACAGAGTTTCTGAACCTGTTAATCTTTATTAACACATTACTTAACACATGCATTTATTGTTGGTCACATCATAAGACAACTGTCATTGGTGTAAGAATGAAAAGATGCATTACTGAACTATCTGTTTGCGCCTGTCAGAAATTCTTTGAAGAAGCTGTATTGAACTGGACAGTTATTCTCCTGTGGAGCAGGCTCGTTTAGCGGCATAATTTATCTTGGTTACTGGGCATTTTCTAAGCCACAGTAATGGAACCAATGTCTCATTTAAATATTAGAACTTATGAAAATAACACACAATTTTCCTTCCTCCAACTTGCTAGATAAGGCAAGGTGGATAATTTGGAAGCAGAGCTGGGAAGCAAAATCCGATCACAAGTGGTCCCTGGGGACGCATGTGAACATACATAATGGCAGGTTTGCACAGACAGAGAGATAAGTGTTAATTGGTCCTTTTCGTAGTATGAGAGGTTGTTTATAAAAGACCTCTCTGGCATGCTCTGTTGTCTGTAGTTATTCTGAAGTGGATGGACAAGCTGAAAGTCATTCCTCCTGGGCTTTTTTCTTGCCCCGTCATCTGCAGTTGTGAGAAACATGTTTAACTTGTACTGGAGTAGTGGTTCTCAGACTGTGAGTCAGGCCACACTGGTTGGGAAAAGTTATCAGTGCAGATATTTTGGATAAAGCCGAGTGATTTCCTTGAAATAAAGGTGAAATAGAGGCAACGCTGCAGGGTTTATTTGGTCTTAATAGGGCTTTGACGTCAGTGGGAGGCAAAACTGGACTGAAACGCATATTTCTGAAAGCTTCACTCAAGGGGCCTTAATAGAGGATCTTTTGCAATCCCTCGTTTTTGCTGTTACTGTGAAGCTCATCACATGTTTGTGCAGATGGATGACGCAGGCTGCCGGTCAGGGAAGAAGGAACCGGTCCAGGAGGCTGAACTGTATATCGAGGCTGGACGTCAAGTTCTCCTCTCTGTTTGTTTACCTTTCCTCTTCCTTTACTGGGTGGCTTCACTGCTGGAGTGAACACATGTGAAGGAACAAGACAAGGAAAAGAGGATGAAGAGAGGAATTTAGAAGGAGAAAGAAAGGGTTGTGGTGGTGGGGGTATTACAGAGTTACAGCCGCTCTGACACCACTGACAGCTGGGAGGAAGTAATTTGTAGAAAGCAGATGTGGAGCCAAAGAGAAAGTTGGCCTCCAATACAACACGAAACACAGTACATGTGGAGTGTGTTCCTACCCGAGAATGTTGGTATGTGTGGAAAGCTGAAACGGCAGTCGGAATGCTGCATAATCCAATACATGAGTAGTATTATTGTTCTGTGGAAAAGTACCAACTGCTGAACTTTTTAATATTTAAATACCATATGTGGCTTTTGTTTTCCCACAACATTTGCAAGATAACCACAGAGTCTTGAGTTTAATCTCGAGTTTGTGGGTACTGAAAAAGGTTTTTATGATGAGGAAGTGATTCTGAGCAGTTCCTCACAAAAATATGAAGCAGTAGCTCCGGGCCCTAAAAAGCTCGAGTGCCTTTATTTACCACATCAGTTGCATTACATAAAAAACTAATTAAGATCAGAGAAATAAATTACATGCCTTCAGCAATAATTGTTTATGAGTGGCTTGTTTTTGGTGATCCAGTTGCAGTTTGGCAGCATAAAGCTAAAACATTGACTTTTAGGCTTTCATGTTCTGTCTTAAAACTTACATCCAGCTGATTCAGACTCATAAAGACACAGGATGGTTCAGCATCATGGAAAATCTGTTAGAGGCACATGAAAGTGTGAACGCATTCATGTCATGGTGTCTTTTAATGGCATCAAGCCTTTGTGTGTGTGTGTGTGTGTGTGTGTGTGTGTGTGTGACAGAGGAAGTTCTCTTTATGCACTCCAAACATTTGGATCTCATCAAATACAAAACATACTGTCACTTAATAATCTAAACATCATTATCTGATTTAATCAAGATTACTATACATTATATGAATAAATGATTTAAAGAACTTCTCTTAGAATTATACACTTCTTGTTTTTTTTTTCTTAGTAGACAGTAAATATTAATTCCCAAGTGTCAGAAAAATGGTGTGAGATTATAAACCTTGTGATGAAGTGGGGAAATATTTTGGTAGGGATTGTTCGATTTAGACTTGAACCAACCAACCAGCATTTTTCTGAATCCACAAAGATTATCGCTGTCAAACAGTTTTGTATACACACTGGAGTCTTGACGTCTGTTTGGTTGGTTGAAAGTTAAGGCAAGAGAAAAAAAAGAGGGAAATTGCACTCTGTGTTTGTGGTGAAAATTCTTTTACATCAATGCCTTTTTTGTTTTATTCCAAAAGGAGACTGCATGCCATGCCCATATTTTGCAGAGTGTTTGTATATAAATGCTAGTTTGTGTAAAAGTGGCCTGTGTAGGTCACAGTTCATGCATCCAGTTGATACTGTGGGAGTGCTGCACTGTGTTCAAGTCATTACCAGGTCATTTTAAAAAGTGAACATTAGCCTCTCTTTAATAAGTGACACTGTTATGAAAAAACACTTAGTTTTCCTGTAGCCACTGGAGAACAGACAGACAGCAGACAAAGACCATTTAGTCGATCAGTATTCTGTCCGTGCTGCTGTTTGTTTGACATTTTGGCTGCTGAAGAATCTAGGTGGCTTGATGAGTCAGCCTCTTTGTGTTTGTTGACCAAACAAAAGATAGCCGGCTGCAAATCATGTTGATACAGGCAGATGCAGGTAAGTTCCAGGAGTGTTAACTAGTTACTGTGAATATATGTCGAAACTTATTCCCTTTATTTTCTCCATTGTCCTTCAATTTAAGAGAAATCAAACCTCTTTAAAGCAAAAATAGGTCACCAATGATGGAGCTGCGCAAGCAGAGAACCAAAGTCCACCATCACATACAGACAGGCTGCTAGCTAGGTTAGCATAATGCAGTCTCTCACTAAGTATTTACTGGGATCATACTGTGCAGTTATTTTGACTCCTCTTTAAAATAGCCTTACTTCTTCATAGATTGTGTTTTTTTTTAGACAATTTTAATGCTTTTTTTCACTTGGGATTTGCTAAGCCAGCGTTTCCTTTTGTAGAAGTGATCCCAGGCTCCCACTGGCTTTGAATGGAGAGCCAGCCATTAAGTAATAAATGTCTCTCAAGTGATTTATAGGGACTGAAATGTCTTGTCTTGGCTGCCTTTCTGGTCGCACCACCTCGTGCCTTCACCTCTCGCTGCTACTTTCTGTTGTCATCTTTTTATTTCTGACACACACTCAGGCAAATGCTTCCTACAAGCACCAACCAAAAGACTTGCAAACCTATAATGCAGTTCTGTTTTACTGCTTAAGTCCTTTGTAATCTATTTAATACATTTATTCCAGCAGTTTTCTGCTCAGTGGTCATGCCTCTTTTTATCCTACTTCCCCCAATCTTTAAGCCTGAAAATGGGCCATATCACAGCAGGACTGTTAGTTCTCTGTATAGATGAATGTTACTTTATAGAGAAGTAGTAGAAGTCATAGAGCAGCATTGCCAGTATGAATATGTTTGTTCAAAAGGTGGCAGCAAAATATCCAGACAAGCTCACCAATGCTCTGCTATCCCACTGCTCTGCATCATTTTTATAGTAAATGTTGACAGAAAACAGACTTTGTTTCTTACATCCAGCAAGTAAAGAATAATTCATTTATTTAAAGTTGTGTTTCAGGCCCCTTGAGGATGTAAATCAGATATTTATTGACCCTTTCAGTCACTTGTAATTCTTATCAATCGAATCGATTGTTGTTAGCCGGGCTTTGTCATTATTTGCTGTAGCTAACTTTTGTCTTTGTTTGCCTGTCAGTTAAACTCTGTCTTTGTTTCTACTCTGTTTTTTTTTACGTCATTTTATCTCAATCTCTTTACCGTTAGCTTAACTCTGTATTTGCTGTTAGCTTAATTTTTTTCTGTCAGCCGTTAGCTGCTGGGAGGCGCAGCATACAGTTGTTGTATCAAGCTTTATTAATAGGTTAAAAGAATACACGAACACACACACACACACACTCATACACACACACACCCACACACTAATTTTTTTGATAAAGGTTCAAAGACTTGGTCTCTTGGCCTGTACCAAAATTTGTCTCCTGGGTAAATATATTTGACTTCTTATTGTAGCATAACATCAATTAGCCTTGACTTTGCTGTGGATAATCAGCAGTTAAGATTTCTTTCATGAACACCACATGACTAGCTTGTGTTTGGAGAAGGTCTGTCACGTGGTCTTAATGCATCCTCAGTGGTTTATCCACAGTGGTGGAAACACTAGTCAACAGGGAAATAGAAGCTGACTGGTGTAGTGTTTTTGTTACTCAGCAATTTGTCAGCAGGGCTCTGTACTCAGCAGTGTCTCACTGTGCCTCGACAAAAATGTATGAGATTGGTGTTGCATTGCTTTTTTCTACAGGACAGCTGAAAGAAATGAATAAAAAAAAAAAAAAGAAAAAAAAGAACATCCAGATCACACAAACACACAAAGTCTCTCTGTTCCATTGTTGCTCACAGACAGATACCTCCCCTCAGGGAGCCACTGCAATGGACACTCAATAAGGAGGGCTGTATTGATCTACCTGCAGGTGGTGAGGTAAAAGAGAGCCCACTGCTGCTTTCGAAACACACTTTCCTCTGTGTCAGTCTGCCATATGGACTCTACAGCCCTCAGCCCACCCCGTTACACAGCCTGTGGGTGCAAAGCGTTCCATCTGCTGGTTCTGTAGATAAGCACGAGGACACGTTACCTCACAGTTTGATTCAGTTTCGATTTGGAGGATTACTACTTAAAAATAAATGGATCCCAATTACTGTACATGACTTGAGATGAGTGTAAACTCTGTTGTCCTATTGCATTTTTTCATGTGTCATTTAATTTTAAATGTATAAGTAAAACACAGTTGGGGGTGAGGGAGTACTTTGCTGTGTTATTATTATTAACATTGTGTCCCCAGCAGTGCAGAGCAGCCAGTCTGCTTCACTGTTACTAACAGAAAAAAAGCTGTCAATATACCATTTGCTGAGGGGGCGAAGAGTTTCTTAAGTTAAAACAAACTTAGCACAGTTATTTTCTTCACTACTCAGTTGTTTGAGTTGTTGAAATACTGCACTGTGTGTTTGTCAGCCTGTCTTTTTTTACTACTGCTAATCGCCACACAACTTAAATCTCTTTAGTCTCTTTAGTTCATGTGATATCCATCTCGCTAATACAGTTATTTAAATGTTAAAATATAAACATGCTTGCAAAGGCTCCCTTTTTTCCTGCAGTTTGATTACACACTTTTCATGAAGTCATAATCGTACTATGAAGTAAAAAAAATAACTGGAATTTGACATTTTTCTAATCAACATGTTACTTGTGATAAAAAAGCTAAGATATCTCAAGATACTTTGAGTGGAGTTTAGGGATGTCATGTTTCAAGAAATTTACTAACTGGTACCAGTACCGGTGAAATGTTATTATTTTTAATACCCACTTTGATGACAAGGTAAAAAAGAAAAGAAAACAATCAATTCCATGTTCCTCAGCATACAAATGCCTACACATCTGTACATAATTTTAGTGCAAGCAAAAGTTTAAAAAATACTGACATGGAAATAGACCTTTAGTCTGAAAATACTGATTCAAATCGACAGCGTTTCATTTAATGACAGATGACACAGACTGAGTGGTAAGGGCAGTAACTTACTACTACTAAGCGTTGTGGTCACATGACATCAGCGTGGCCTTAAGCCATTGTAAAAGTCACAGCTGGCCACACAGCATTGTCAGCTGTCCAACACAAAAATATTTAAAATGTGTATTTCGGGTTAGGCCCAACCAAAAATAACCAAAGTGTCAGATCTGATGTGTGCTGGGGTTTTGTTTAGGTTGATTTTTTTCACCTGGATTGTGACATATTTGCTTGCTTAAAACTTTCCAAAGGCAGAGTTGCCTTAAAGTAACACCCAGTGAAGCTGAAAGACTCCCAAAGAATAATTTTAGCATAAGATTGTTGGAAGGACATCTCAATATTTCTAAGTCACTGTGTGTGAGTTTTCATAGGTCTAAAAACAATAATACTTAATTGAATTTGAATATGCCAAACATTCAAATTCTGTTTTTATTTTTGATTCCTTTTTTTTGGTCTGTGTCCTCCCTTTCCTACAGACAAGCTCCTCACCTCTGGCCTTTACCCATCACCATTACCATGGCGATTGCCATAAACCTCCAATTAGTCAGTTCTAGGAAAATCAAGTCCATTCTTTGGTTCCCGGAAAGTCCTGTGGTGTTCCAAAAGAAAGAATAAGGGCTGATTTGGAGACGCTTTGACTCTCATAGTGATACAGTGCCAACTGAGCTCATTTCTATTCTTCCACTGTTCCTGGGTTTTCAGGGTTGTTTTATTCCTCACTCTTTGGCTGATTGTTTGCACTGTCTTGTGTGTTTGCAGCTCTGTTACCCAGGCACAGGGTCACAGAGTTTGTTTGTAATGTGTCCAGTTGGTCCTCTTTTGAAGAGCAGGCAAAGAGGAATTAATCTATAACTGTTCCAGGGAGAACACTTGATGATCATTCTGTGCTCCTTTTTTGTCTCTGCTCCGCTTTGTGCGTGTGTGGTCCTGTCTCACTTAGTTATGTAAGAACCCCCCCCCCTCTTTTTTTTTTTTAAATAAGCTGTTTAATCATAATGTGGAGAAAACAGCAGCTGGAAGAAACTATCAGCAACAAACCTGAGTTTTTAAAGTTACTGATGAGATGGTTGTCAGTGAGTTTGTACAGACATTTGAATAACAACTTCAGTCTTCTGTCACATCAGTTATTGTGTTTTTGTTAGCATTAATATCTTCAATCACATTTGCTTTTTTCTGTCTTGATGCGTGGATAAAATTGTCCAAAAAAAAAATCACTTGGCAAATTGAGAGATTTCTATAAAGGCACCTTCTGTGGTCTGACAGAATGTATGTATAAGCATGACTAAGCATGACTGTGTCACTTCTCTGTGCATCCATGAGTCTGACCTTCTGTACGCTCTTCTGTGTCACTGTCTGTGGGAAGTTTATCTCCATCTGACCCGCAGCCGCCTTAAGATCCCGTCTGTCCAGTGTTTTTCAAAGACACTCTTTTAAACTTCTCCGAATGCCGACGACTGCTGACATTTTCTCTGTAAATTCCACAGTGAACATCTAAGGGTAACATTGTGTAGCTAAAGAAACAGGGCCCCTGATATCGTATATACTGACCTATTTTTGAACACTTTGATGCCCTACACACAAAGAAGAGTCTGTGGCACCATTTACAAAGATGCACAGGGTGGAAGCTTGTTTCTACAACTACGTGTGCTGGTATCACACATGTTGATTTGGCCTCCTCACAGATAATTTTACACTTTTGAAGAGCAGCAATCTGTGCTGCTCAGTGTATTCTGGTATTTGGCTCATAAAAAAAGGTTTTGATATACAGAAGTTATTTATGGTTACTCGCTTTG
>JAUZTA010052549.1:0-11149 GCA_034780835.1 Ctenochaetus striatus | reverse complement strand
CTGAACCAATCCTTTCCCGTATCAAACTTTATACTGAGCTCACAGGGCATCTCCTGAGCATCTCCTGAGCATCTCCTGTCACTGTCTGCAAAAAAACAAACAAGTCTGAATCCCTAAATGTTGATGCTGTTCCCTAAGATTTATCAGATGCTGAGAAAAGCACTGTTCACTAGTTTATGATAATGTGAGAAAGGATTTTAAAACTTTCTTGGAGACAACAATTTAATCTCTTGTCTTCACTATTATTAGGTAAACTTAAGGCTTCAATATGCTCAATCATAACTGTCTTTCCCGATCTTCCTAATGTTGGACAAGGGTTGGGATTAGATTCACATCCACCTCACACTGTAAGCCGCAAGATGTGTGTTTGGTGAGAAAAAGACCAAGGTTTTAAACTATGTCAGCTCTTTTTTTTTCCATTTGTTACACACTTTGATTGCCTTTCAGGAGACAGTGTCTGAAAATATGTGCTGTTATCATCTTCGTTCTCCAACCGGTAAAGTAAAAAGCCTGAAAACACCAACTCAACATTACGGAATGTTACTTTCCTTATTTTTGATAAAGTGCATGATGTTGAAACATAAACAAAACAGAGGTGATGCCTCAGTGTGTTCGATGTGGAGAGGTGTTCAGTAATGAGAGCTTAAAAACAAACAAATTGGACAGACATTAATATCACAAACAGCAAACCTGATTATTTCCATGATTTACTTTTAAAATAAAATAAATAAATACATTTAATATACCTTTTAAAGTAATGTTTTGATTTGCTCTTTAACAGTAGTTCATATGTGAAGCACTTATGACTCTACATGATGTATCTGTGTTAATTTGGGTCCTTTTTGGTCTCAGGCTTAAAATTTTAAATTTGTAAAAGGAAGTACTGTGAAGTATATCTTATAACTTTCTAGCTTTTACCCAGAGATGAATGTTAGCATAGTCAAGCAGTGATTAGCAGCTACAAATCGGACCAACTGACTAACACAAACTGCAAAATTTCACATTACAACCTTGAGCGTGACAGACACCGTTGTGTTTGCGTCTGAACCACAAGGAGCTCTTCTTTACGTTATTTTAAGGAGGCAGGTTTACAGTTTATTTTTGTCTGAAAATACATTTATGGGTTGTGATCCTTTTGTACACTGAGTGCATCTAACTGAACAACCTCCACCAAACAGTCAAGGCAACCAATGCTTAATATAAAATGCAAAATGCAGGGCAAAAGAAGTCTGCTAATTGCTTGTTGTAGCACTCACTTCTGCTCATGGTGCTCATTACTCTAAGTGTACAATAATAACTGAAAATCGAAAGTGAAGAGGACAATCAGTTGATTTTAAAAAGTGAGGAGGACATGCCCTCTTATGCCCAGAGGTAATGACACCCATGACTAAAAGAGGGGTTGAATACAGTGCAGTAAGCTATCAAGCACCATGCAGGTTTAAGTACATTCAGTAAGGTTTTGAATAAAGAACTGATGTCTGTGTTTTGCCTGCCTCAGAAACATGCAGTCCATTTTTGAGTGAAATTTTGACTGTAAACAAAAGAGCATTTGTTTATATTCACTCCACTTGGGAAGCTTCAAGTTCATTCTTGCTTAGGCAAATCAAATTTTGCTTTAGGGTTCAACAGTAGAGCAATGTGAGCTAAAAGCAGTTCTGTAAAAAAACAGATGGAGAGGATGGGACCACTCTGCTCTACACTCTATGAATGTTCATGATCAAATATTTTCAAATAGTAAATAGTGTTTTTATTTTTCTTTCTGAAAGGTGTTAGGTGTCAGATGTGCAAACTGGGCATGACACCAGCGGCTGTGATAGAGCGGCTTAATTCTCACAGAGGACAAGCAGGATGAGTAGATGGCTGCAGGATATTTTACTGTCTGACATGAAAATCAATTCAGTGGTTGTAGAGGTGCCACTCCTAAAATCTACACTCTCCAGGGATGTCTAAATGTGTGTGTCTGCGAGTGTGTGTGTATGAGAGTGCACATAAGTGAGAGAGGCTGTCTCTTTGGTCTAAAACTCTCTCAATTTCTCTCTTACTTACACTGACCTTGCTTTAGATCTGTATCTCTCTTTATCTTCTCTTTATCTTTTTTCCCTCTAATGTAAAGCTGTAAACACATAAGCTGTGAATATGTAGATGTGTGTGTGTTTGCATGAGACAAAGAGAGAAAGAGACACACTGCTCAAAAAAGAACAGGAGAAAATGACTACACATACACACAAAGCAAGGCAGAAGTCAGTGTATATTTGTATCATTATTTGCACACAAAAAATGTTGTTTATTGTGGTAATTTATTTCATTTTTTTTAAGTGCAACAGAATGTCAAGTCAGCTTATTATAACACAAGTTACTTTTAATGGTTGTCATTGTAAAAAGCTTAAAAACTATAAGATAATGATAATAAGAAATAACAATAGATTTTGGTTAAATACATATAAGTTCTAAAGTAAGACCATTTTTATTGTAGTGCAGAGAATGATTTGAGGTGTCTCTGCTGGTACAACCTTAGTTACTTCTGTATCTCTTGCCAGGCAGCAGCAGAGGAAGTAGGTTGTGGCTTCGGTGCTTATTGTCTTTTGGCATCAATGCAAATCAATCGATACTAATAATAAAATTTTTAATTATCTACTGCAGAGCCTTTTTGTCACATTCCATGCCAGTAAGTGGTGTTGTCAGAATGTTTTCTATCGCTCTTCTGTAAAAATGTGACAAGAATTTTGCACCGGAACTGTATCATCTTAAATATCCTTGAGAAATACAGTCTTTTTTGAGTTGGAAACCAGAGTGAAGATGTATGACGACCATTACAGATTCTCTGTGATACTGATTCCTAGGAACCTGAAAATGCTTGGCTACTTTACTCGTCTACTCCCGCCAGCGAGTGGCTCCTTCGTCCGAATTAATGTAGTAAATAATTATTGTGATCTGTGTTCTTGGGAGTTCTTTTTACTAATCTGTTTTCAGTTCTGAATGCAAACTGATGGGGGTCAAGCCTTGCATAGATTTTTAGAGCTGTGTAGCTTTCAGGAATTTTTTTAAAGTAAACATGGTCTGGATTGTTGTTATTGTTTTTTCCCTTGTGGAGATATTAACATGTGGTGGTGTTTATGTATAACTGTATAATTTTATAACTTTATAATGGTGTTTATTTATAACTGTATAATTTTATAACTTTATAATACATTATAACTGTCATGGACTTCACATATCTGTGCCCTGGTTAAAAAAGATCAGAAATGGCTGTATTTCTTAAGGAAACTTAAGAAAACAAAATTCCCATGCCGAGTTCTGGTCAACTTCTACATAGGAGCAATTGAGAGCATCCTGACTGAAAACATCACAAACTGGCAAGGGATATGCACGGCCCAGGACAGGAAGACTCTGCAACAAGTGATCAAAACTGCCCAAGACATCATTGGTACCCATTTACCAAGCATCAGTGATATCGGGGAGGTGAGGTGCCTGCGCAGAGCCAAAAGGATACTAAAAGATAACACCCACAGCCTGTTCACCCTGCTGCCATCAGGCAAAAGATACAGAAGTATCCGCTGCCGTACCACCAGACTACAGAGCAGCTTCTTCCCTCAGGCTGTGAGACTACTTAATGCATCATCTGCACTCTTCCATGTTAAATAATTTTATTTTATTTTTTATGCAATCAATTAATCAATCGAGAGTATCCTTGTATAATAGTGCAGTTTTTCTTTATTAGTGCTGTTTATTTTAGCAAAATATTCAAAAAGGCAATGAATTGTTATGTTGTAGTTATTATAATTAAGTTTTAATTAAATAAATGTCAATAACCAGATACCAAATTTTAACATTGTATATGACACTCATTTGCAGCAGTATCAAAATCAACGGAGCTTTCTCTGCCTCCTCCAGTTGACACATAACTACACATGGCACTGCTGCAGACAGGTAGGCACACAGCCCGTCCTCTTACTAGCAGCTGAATTCATTAGCTGTCTTGCACAACACTGTCAACTGGGCTGTGTTGCCAGCATAAAACTTAAAATGGCAGGTGCTGCTGCTGCAGGGCACTCACGACCAGTTTTAGAAACGTAGAAGTGCTGTTTAGAAGTATTTTGCATACAAGACAAACTGGAATGAGCCTATACGCATACAGTTTTACCAAGGGGTGGCGACAAAGGAGAGTCACATATTAAGCTTTGCAAAGCATCTTAAGGACTGACATGCCATTCTCTCTTTGCACAAAGCTCCCGTTTCAACATCATTGAAGTATTATACACCTATCATTAAAGTTAACCTGGCCAGTGGCACACATAAACATTAGCTTTTTTTAAAATTAGCCATTAGCTGACACTGGCCGTCTGTTATCTTTTAGCTAGCAGCTGTAGCTAATAATAACGCAACTAACATTAACACTAACTCTAACATATGCAAGCTAGGCAGACAACACTATCAGTTCTCTCTCAGTTCATTTTTAATGTCTACTACAGCCAACCTAAAAATTTTACTGTCATTGATATCTTACGCTGAGATTGCTGCGGTTTTTTGTACCAACTGGGACAACTTAAAAATATTGTCATTGAGGTTTTTGTTTGTATTGTGTTTATCATTATTTAAAAAAAAATTATGCCACTTAAATTTTTGTATTTTTCCCCTGCAGTATCAAAAGTTATTTAGATTATTTTCCTGGGTAATCAGTATTGAGTTAGAAATTCTCTTATTATGACAACCCTATTAAAGTCTCAATCAGACAACAGACAAATAGCAGGAGCTTCTCACAGTATATGCTAACATTTCCCTTTAAATGCTGACTTTGCTCGTGTGAGTTTTACAAATGCTTTTTGTGACATTTACACTCATTTTTAAGCAGCTCTACAACTCAACTAACTTTGAGATACTGAAAAAAGTCTTTAAAAAAGTTTTAATGACGTTGAAAACATGTTTCCCACTCTCTACTGTCCCTGCATCCTGAATCTAGCTTAAAAGAAGGAAAATATAAAATGAGGATGTATTTGTGAAATAATTAGATAAGCTGTATCTTAAAATTAAGCCCCCACTGTGAAAGCAAACATTTCCTTCTGCTGCCTTAAAAGCCTCCCTGTGGCAGCTAAAAGGAATGCCAGGTACATGTCACGGAGGTTATAGTCGCAGTAAGCTGCTGATGAAGATCTGCAGGTGACAGGATTCACGTCCCCATTCCTCAGAAAGTTAACCCACTTTACTGTGTCCTGCTGCTGTCTGAAAGATGGCTCGCTTCAGGGGCAGCATAAGATCAGAGCACACAGTTACCAATAACATGGCTGGAAAAGGCCAACTTTCCTTTTTAACAAAACAACATCAAGCAGTGAATCCATTCAGTTTGTTTGGCAGATACACCAGTTGTTCTCAGCTCAAGGAATGTTTGCTGCCCCTGGCGTTCAAAACATTTGCCTGTTTGTCTGGTATCTGTTTGTGAGGAAGTGTCCAGTATCCAGTCGCAGCGTGTGGTACTCAAGCGTGTTAAGTTTTCCAATCAGTTTTATGGTAGAGATTGTGTCTGAGCAGAAATCAACCAACAGCACTCTTATGTAGGTGTTGTTACCTTCACAGTGTATGAAGACTGGGTGGAGGTCAGTGAAGATGGCATCCTCTGTGGATTAGAACTAGTTCAGGCCCAAATAATTCAGCCCAACCTGAGCCTGTGTCAGACCTGAGTCTTGTCTCCTACTTTTTATTTTTTTGTGACTGGACATTCGCCAGGAGTAGGCTTGGAAAGTACAGCCTTTGGTCCAATTTGGGTTAGCTTAGCTTTGATCCCTGCTCTCTTCCCTCTTTTCCTGGGCTGCTCGCAGCTCTTGAGGTGATTTGTGTTTGGTCCCTCTGGTGTAGCTGATTGTTCATTAGATGATGCTGGCAGTAATTGTTTCAAGGTTCCCTGCACTTAATCCAATCCCAGCACATCTTTCTTTCTGTGTTTATTAGTTTTTTTTATCATAAGTAATCATGCCTCAGGAAAAAAAGGTGAAAAAATAGCAATTAAAACAACAAAGCTGAAAAGTTTCCAGGAGTTACTGTCTGCTTCATCTGCATATAACACCACTGCCACAATCAAGTTCACTCAACAAAAGTTTAGTGTGTTTGTCTGATTATTGTTATGGCATTTTACTGTTTTCTGATTAAGTATCTAACACAAATCATGGCCTCAGCATAGTCTAGTGCATTGAATACAAAATAACTGACTTATAACAACAATGAAAACAAGATAATTAGGATTAAAAAATTACTGCTCTGCTTTTTTTTAAACCAATTCTCTGTTTTTTTTTTTTCTTGTGTTTTGAATCAAGCACACCCACAAGCATATACACAGTTTTCATATTGCACAGGTGTGCACAGCAAGCACAAAAATAAACCCATGCATATGTAGAAAACCTATTTTGGGAGAGCAGACAAGGACAATCCTAACACAATATGATAGTCCCAAAACTTTGTACCACTGATTTCGAAGGGAACACGTGACGGCTTGCAGCACAAAACACTACAGTGTTTTGCTGGTCACCATGCAGGCTTAATAATGAATGAGTTATAAAAAAAAAAGACCTATCATGCAGAGTAAACCAAATAAAATAACATGAAAATTATGTGTTTTTACAAACTACACTACCGTTTTACTGGTGCCTCAGGTAAATTATATGTAAAGCAAGGTTGGCCAAAGCCTTTACGGGTTATTCTTAAAGATCATCAGTGCTTGATCATTTGCTCACTAACTGTAAATCTAACATACCCATCATCAGTTTTATTGAATGCAGGGCTGCTTCCCTCATATCAGTCATGGGTGTAGCAGCGATTTTAAAAGTGAGGGTGTTCTAAGGGTAGGGCGACCTTTGAGTCAATTTTTTTTTTACCATTCCCCTTATTGAAATTGAATGTATTTTTGCTTTTCATTACAATAATATGCAAGTAAAATAGCATTAAGTATCAAAATGTACATTGATGTACCGCACACTCCACCCTAACATCCTTTTACACTTTTCTCATACCATTATTGTTAAATTATGCTGTGATTTAAGTCTTTTTTTATATAATATAGCACCAACCATGGTCATGACTCATATCCAATGATATTTGTGGGTGATACTTTAAAGAATACAGCAGCTTTTACATTGTGTCTTAAATCTATTTTAAATCAGTCAACTTAAAATTAGTCTCAGAAAAAGTAAACAATACTTGTAGCAAGCTTTTTTCCCAAATGAGCTTTATACTGATTCATAAAAAAATCACTGGGTCTTAATGCCTTTTAACTTAGCCGCAGTGTTTTATTGCCAATTAATCAAGCTGGTGTATCTGAATGATACCACCTACAACGGTACATTTTTTCCACAAATGTAAAAAACAACAACAAAACAAACAAACAAACAACAAATGAATTAATTTGGTGAAAGAAGTAAAAACATACAGTGTAGCAGAATCCAAGAGTCAGGGAACAGTGACCAGCTGTGTTGGTGAAAGAAAAAACAAATTATTTACAATAAGCAAAAGCAAGAACTACTTAAAACAGCTTACATCTAATTAAAGCTTCCAAAAGTGCTTCTTCTAGTGTCTTTGCGGGACACAAATTCTTTGGCAATTGCCTTCCTGTCTACCATGTCCAGCTTTTCTTTGTGAATGTGACAAACAGCCACACTGTTCAGACGTTCTTGTGTCATAGTACTCCGGAGCCATGTCTTAAGTCTCCGGAGCCCACTGAACCCTCTCTCTGCTTCAGCAGATGACACTGGAACAACAAGGAGCAACCTAACAAGTGTTTCAACTTGTTCAAATAGGCCACGGACCTCAGGACACATCCCCTGAAGAATACCAACAACTTCACTGCTGGACTGGAAAGAATACTTTGCCCTGAACATTGCTAGCTGTACCTTAAGGCTTGTTGGATTCAGCTCTGGGTACTTTTGCACATTATCATCTACATCTCCGGTTAAGAGGACTTGCTCCAGATTTCTTATGGATCTCACTCCATCCTGCTCAAACCGCTCTCTGATCTGTGCATCGACAACATCAAGTGCTTTATAGAACTCAGTTCTGTAGTACTCACAAGGGGATGCATGGGCATGTACAGGGGCAGAGCCGGTAAAACGTTTAGGTGGCCTATGGAAACGAGGAGCTGCAACTGAGGTCAGACCAAGGCTTTCACACATGTGAGTGGCCTTGTTGTACACAAATTGGAATGCATCAGGATTTCTTTTCTTCCCTAAGATCTCTTTCACACAGGCAACAGCAGACAGCATGCCATCTATTGTCTGTGTTCTGCGCTGGAGGGAAACATTGAGAGTCTCTAACTCCTCTGTTATCTCTACAGCCAGCCAAAGACCAAGAACTACATTTCCCTGCTGTAGTTTATCATACAGGCCCTGTGCCCTGCTTGCTGTATCTGAGTTAGCTGTTGCCATCTCACTCAAAGCAGACAATACATGCTCATATTGGTTCAGCACAGCATGGATAGCACTTGTGCGAACTGTCCACCTTGTGGGACAAAGAGGTCTAATAGCCTGCTGAGGCCCATGCCCAGTTTTCACAATGCCCTTAAAGATGTCTTTTAGTTTGCCTGACTGTCCAAACAAAATTCCCAACTCATGCACCCATTCCATGGAGTTACGAATAACAGCTGAGGAAGTACAGGCTTGCTGAGTGATGAGGTTCACACAGTGAGCACCACAGTGCACATATGGAGCAAGTGGTTGCTCTCTTTGAATGATGGCCTGTGCCCCTGAATATTTGCCTGCCATGTTTGCAGCTCCATCATAAGCCTGGCCACGTAGACCTGTAATGGACAGATTTAGTCTTAGCAAAACATCCTTTACCACCCTTGCAAGACTATCACCAGTAGTCAGTGTAACTTCATACAGACCTATGAATTCTTCATGTATGACCAAATCATGGTCAACATATCTTAGGCATAATGCCTCCTGCTCTTTTCCAGACTGATCTCTGGTGCCATCCATCATTATAGAAAACTGCAAATGTGGAAGGGATCGAATTGTGTGAGCTATGTCCCTCACAATGGAGTTGCTCATCAAGCCAAGGAACTCATTTTGAATAACTCCTGATGTGTAAGCATCCTTTTTGCTCCCTAGCCACCTGGTGAGGCATGGGTCTTCTTCTGCTTTGTACTTCAGTAACTTATCTAAATTTCCCTCACTTGAATCATGGCCCCTGAGAGCCAAACCCTGTCTTGCCAAATATTGCACAGCACCAATTATTTTTAGGAGGCAGGCCCTTGCTTTCTCTTGCTGTGTTATATTGACATTGGCCAATTGACACTGTACTGATCTGTCTTCATACAGATGGGTTGTCATTGCTGTTTTGTGACTTTCAGACTTTTCATGTAACACAAATCGCTCAATGGCTTTTCTCCAGTTCTTATAACCTGATGAAATAAATGCAGGTTCTGCATTCTTTGCAAGTGGTGAGGTATCTGTGTGGAATGCTTTGCAGCAAAAAAAGCAGAGCACACCTTGCACACCAGGGTTGAAATGAAGCCAAGGGAATCTGTTGTACCAGTTTTTTTGGAATGAAAGGATGTGTTTTCCAGCTAACTGTTTAATGATGGTTTTAGGATCTGGCTGATTTGGTTTAATTGCCAAGAATGTTTGGTTTGGGACTGCCTTTGCAGACGTATCTAACACTTCGGTGACCTGAAGCATTCTGTCCCCATCATGGTCTTCCTCGCACTTTTCTTCCCCTGAACTCATGACTTCTCCTTCTCTCAAGTTCTCTCCCTGATCTCCCTCTATCTGCTCCTCTGCACTCCTGGACCCTGCCTCACAATCATCCTATAAAATACAAATACAAAATAACTGACTGTAAACAGTCAAATAACTCTAGCAGTTGTTCACGTTTTTTTCTATAATACAAGCAAGATTGTTGCAGTATTGTATATATGAGAGCATACATTATTAGAACAATAATTGTGATTAATAATAAGCCTTAAAACTAATTTCATTTGACTCCGCACCGTTGGACCTTCTTCATCTCTAGAGGCAGACCCTGGCCCCAGGTGTGACGCTGTGTCCTCCTAAACAAGCAGAGCACATCAGTTAAAATGCTGAGATGATTTTACATATGATACAATACATATTGTATTTGTACACATTTAACATGACAAAACCGGCTTGAATTACATAAAAGGGCACATACAGTAAAAAGTGAAAAAATAATACAATGTATTTACAGGTAGAACATTTAATTATTACAATCATAGACTATAAATTAACTCTTTTTCCTTTCAAAGAGAATACCTGCCAAGCCTCTTTCACAAGGCCAACTTCTTAATAAAACTGTATGTATTTAACCTAACCCACTGTATAAACTTACATGACAACTGGCCTTAAAAAAGGAGTCAATCCTCCTCTGCTTTGCAGCTTTGGACATCTTCCTATATAGCATAAGAAAAAACAAAGATGCTTAATAAAGTCAAAATGAGATAGATATTACAATCACAGTGAAAATATTTGACTTCTACTATGTGTTTCTGTGATGAAAGTTGAAAATTTGTCTTAAACTTGTTATATCGATGTATGCTAACTACTAGCATATCAATGCGATTTCCCTTACACGTTATCATCAAGCTAGCGCTATATTTTCAATGTCGTTCTGGGTACATTACGGCGTACTGTAAGGCAGTGGCGGACTGGGACTGAAAAACAGCCCTGGACTTTGACTTGGCCCAGCCCACAACAACGGGTGCTCAAAAGATTATTAGCCAGAGACACAGGTCTCAAAATACTTTAATATTTAACCCATGATATTTTACCTTCAAAATTAAAGCATTATCACTGTAGTTGATTAAAAGTGGTGTTAAGAGCATAGTATAGAACAATGATTCCCAACCAGGGGTACGTGTACCCAAGGGGTACGCAAGAACATTGCAGGGGTACATGGTAAATGTGTTTTCAACTTGGAAGTACTGAGCTAAGCCTGTAAATAGCATTGTAAGTAGTATAAAGATAATGCTTTAGCTCGTGCATGTGAAAAGCGCGTGCGTGTGACGTGCGTCCGTGCGTGCACGTGAACAGGTGTGTGTGTTTTTGGTGGGCGTGTTTTGTGTTTTGTGTGTCTGTGCAGTCATTGGCTGTGATTTGGTAGGTGTGTTTACGCTATTGCGTGTGTGTAAGTATTTGGTTGTGATTTGCTACGT
>JAUZTA010052512.1:0-11163 GCA_034780835.1 Ctenochaetus striatus | reverse complement strand
AATTAACATCAGTCTGTGATTCAGATATTTTTAGGCCAGCAGAGAAGGCCTTGAAGGCCCTGACGGCCCGCCACTGATAGAATCAAGACCTTGTTTGGTCTTTGCCCTGCACAGCAAAGAGCTGCTTAAGAACTGGATTGTACAGTCCAATGTATGAATGTCCCATACCTGACTGGAGACTCTAGGATCCTGCTGGATGCCATTAAACACAACTCCTTCTTCCTAACTCATCAACTCATCTTTGGCTCTTGTTGGCATACACTTGCACATGGTTTATAACATTTCACTCATAACAGATCTGAGAAAATAAAAAATTAAAAAATAGGTCCTATCCTCCCTAGTTGATCACTTAGCCCAGAAGCTCTAAATTAATCCAGTAGACCTTTCAGCTTCATTCACTCAGAGTCCTGTCGACTAAGCTGTGTAGTGACTTACTGACACTGAGCACTGCTTTTTCCCCAGGCACTTTTTTTTTTACAGAAGACCTAATGATTAGACATGGGAGGGCAAAATCTGTTGTTGTGCAGTTTTCTGTGGGCTAGTGTTTTTATTGTCCAGAAAAGGTAATCAGCAAATGTTTCTTGTCAAATTTCTTTTTTTGAAAAAAACAAACACCGCTCATACAGATGGTAAATGGAATGCTCACTCACAGGGGTAAAACAAGGTGATCTTACATAACACCCTTAAGTTACCTAAAGAATTATATAGGAGGGAAGTCGAATGTCAGGCAGTTAAACATATCAAAGGATGAAGATTAAAACCAGTTTGTCAGAGTACAACCAACTTTTGCTCTTATAAAAAACCACACTGTGTTTGTTTCTCAGGGAGCAAAGAAACCCTTCAAGAAGGTGATTGACATCAGCACAGATGATCCTCACAGGGCAGGAATGTCTCCTGTGACATTTGTGCGCCAGGTTGGTGTATTGAACTATACTAGTATGTATGCTTCTTGATCCCTCATGATCAGTCTGACAGCAACAAACTGAGCCTATAAGTGCCTGTCATTCTTTGTTTGTGTTATATGTTCTCAGGTCTTGGCAGTCTGTTTGTACCCTGAACTTCTCTCAGAAGAAAGCCTTCCTCTGGATGTCAGGCACAGAGCACAGGAGCTTCTGGGGGCCTGTTATGGAGGGAGCGTGGGTCAGTATGAATAATGTCAATTCCTTTGTGCAGATTTGAAACTGTTTTGCCCAGAATAGTTCGTGGAGTTCCTTTGTTTGTCATCTGTGCTTTAGTTGCTGAGCTATCCTCTTTGTTTGTGACAGGTTCGTACTCTGTAACTTCCAGTGGTATACCACATGTCAAGAAAAGCATTGCTGAGTTCATCATGAGACGAGACGGTGGCGCAAGGTCAGACCCAGAAAACATCATCTGCTCTGCTGGTTCTCAGAAGCTTTTGTTGGTATGACAATTTTGAGCTTAATTGACAGCTTTATTGGGATAAGATAGTTATTTAGTGCCATAACACACACATCTGTGTGGTCCATTCAGAGTGAACATTCATTTAGTGGCTTAGAAATCTTAAAACAGAGTTGGCTGCCACACTTACTGCTCTGTGATGCCACTTTGGACCTTGCTTCATTCTTAACGCTTATGTAAAAAAAAGCGGTAGACGTGGAGTAGTGCTGTGATGGTAACAGAAGACAAACTGATATTTTTAAGGTGGAGTTCAGCAGACAGGATAAGCTGGTAGCTGACAGCACAGGCTCCAGGGTGAAGCTTCAATACAGTTTCAATCAAACAAACATTAAGCAGCAAGCAAAAACTGGTTTTAAGAGGCTGTAACATTGTGCCACTAAAGAGACTGACGATCTGGCAAGACTTGGAGTAAAGCCAGGCTTTGTACTTTATTGATGACAGGAGGCAGATGTGCCAGGTGCTCCATGTCACACCCAGAGGCGGAGACAGTGGAAGAGAGTAGAGAGAGAAAAGAGAGCAAGAGGGAGGGAAACAGACAGAAACATACATGTGAAAGGTAGAGGGGAATGAAAGAAAAACACAAAGACTAAGGGAGGAGAAAATGCCAATACTACAGTCAGCATGCTAACACATTCAAAATGACAATGCTAACATGCTGATGTTTACCATCCTAGCTTAATGTGCTAGCAATAACACAAATGAGCAAAGTTAAATATTAAGTCATATTACAAAATATTATACAAGTCTTACCTGTTTATGGAAAGTTAATAATCTCCAGAATTATCTCCAGAAGGTACCATGAATGTTTGCCAAATTTCAAGGGAATCCATTTGATTATTATTGTGGCATTTTACACATATGCACAAATGTCAACCTCATGATGGCGCTCAAGTTAAAGTCATGGTAGTATGTAGTATGTTTAGACCATTTCCCTTTGTAGAGTCAACCTGCTTATGTAGTTATCATGATGCTTCTCCCTGAACTGTTGCAGCTCACTCATGTAGTGTCCTCACAGACAGCATTGAGCTGCTGCTATGATACTAATCTAAGGTGTGCCGAGCCTAAACTAGGCCTCATTTTTCTACATTGAGTTTAGCTTTGATAGTGACCATCAATAATGTTGATGATGATAATGATGCGATTTTTTCTGTCTTTCAGAGAAAAGAGACAAATAGAACCTGAAGAATCTTGTGTGTACTCTGAATTTTATGCTTATTTCATGTCTGTCACATTTAGTAGGTCCTTTTGATAAAGGGCATGAAACAGCAGTAACAGGTGTAATGTCCATGACTGTCAACAAACTGCAACATAAAAGGCAAACTGCTTTTTGGTCACACTTGCCAACAATAAAATTCCCATCAGCCTTAGATATGTTCTCTACTAGCAAGCTAATACGTTTAGCTAAGATGGTGAACTAAACATTACCTGTTGACCACTATCATGTTTAACATAATCAAAAAGCTACTCAAGGCTTTTCTTGACAAAATACTCCCTACACTAACTAAAACTATTTCAACTTCACCACAATTTGTTAATATGAAAAATTAACTGTCAGTGTCAACTTATGTCCCTCTTCTAATGTTCTAACTGACTCAAAAAAAACTTTCCTTGCCGGCTGTCACATCTGAATTTTTATATTAAAATACCCACCACTATTATCAGATAGTAGCAACATGTAATCATCATTTTTAGTCAACAGCAACTGACACGGTAAAGATAATTATCCTTGGTGGAAAAACGTAGTTTGATATGTAATAATAGCATAACAATAACATTTTTTGCATGTTCAAGTTGTGTTGTCTTTAATGTGTAAAGATGATTTTGCACCTGATGGCCGGTGGGGAGGGGGAGACTCAGACTGGCGTGTTGATCCCAGTGCCCTGTCCACACACCCTGCCTATGCTTCTGGATGATGTGGGAGTGGCAGTGGTGCCATATCACCTTAAGGAGAACAAAGGCTGGGCTTTAGATCTGAAAGAGCTGCATCGAGTTTTGATAACTGCTAGGGGGCGCTGCAACCCCAGAGCCATCTACATCAGCAACCCAGGAAACCCTACTGGTAAACTACATACAGTAACTATATTAACTCATCTCCCATCTATAATCTTTTAAACTCACTGTTATTTTTCCTGGTAGGTCATGTGCAAGACAGAAAAACAATAGAAGAAGTAATTCGGTTTGCAGCAGCTGAGGGCCTCGTCCTGTTAGCTGAGGAGGTGATTACAAGCTGCACAAGAAAACTGACACCTAGAAGACTTCTGTTTCCATCAGTTTTTTAGAGTCACTAAAGCTTCATTTTTAATGTTTTCTTGCCACCTCTAGATCTACCAGGACAGCATGTATGGACAAGAGAAAGAGTTTCTGTCCTATAAAAAGGTCCTTTTTGAGATGGAAAAAAAATACTCAGAGACAGTGGAATTGTTCTCCTTCAATTCATTATCCAACGCCTGGATAGGAGAGTGAGTATCGCTAATGTTTCTTTGAGAACATATCTTTCTTGGCCAAAGGTGTGGCTACATCTCTAGTTACTTAAGGATTTGGCCACATAGACCACTACAGCTACCCTCAAATGGCCCTTGCAAATATATATATATATATATATATATAGAAAATATGCTTACAAAGCCTTAGAAATGACATTATGACAGACAGAAAAAAACAGACTGCTGTCTTAATGGTGAATTGAATTAAAAATGACAAAAAAGGCAATCATGATATAACATCCTACTTATATACTCAATACACATATTGCCATATTAACAGCTAATAAAATACATGAAAAAATTAAATAAATGTCCATAAGTTTAAGCATTTAGAAATGTCATAGCTTCTCCTTTTTTCTAAGGGAACTGCAGAGAAGCTGCCTCTGCAGATTCATTGTGCTCCAAGAATTACTGTGACATTTAAATTTAACTTTTGTCTTTTGTTTGGGTGACTTACCACTGAGGTGACTGTAGAATAATTGTACTTTGTCTTCATCTTGTGTTAAGGGGCGGCCTAAGAGGAGCTTATTCAGAGGTAATCAACATGGACCAGCAGGTTGATACGTGGTTCAAAACTTTGCAGGTCACTGGAAGCCCTCCAGTTTTAGGTCAGATCACTCTGGAGATCATGGTCAATCCACCCACACCTGGAGATCCTTCCTATGAAGCATACTCAGAGGTATGTGGAAAATCTGCACTTCATTAAAAATTTCAAGTTCCTCAAAAAGAAACATTAAGTCCATCCAACCCTCACTCACAAGGGCTGCTTTAATATTAAACACTGTGGTTTTTCAGTTGTTAATATAAAATTTTAACTAGTGAAACATTAAGTTACTGTCAGTGGTTGTTTTAAGTGACTTCAGAGGCCTAACTTATTTGCCTTTACCAGTTAAAACCAGTGTTTGTCCTTTCTTTTCGATCAAAGGAGATTCTTCACACTCGGACAACTCTGTCCCATAATGCTCAGCGTGCTTGTAAGTTCCTGAATGATCTACCAGGGATGACCTGCCAACCAGCAATGGCAGGAGTCTTTCTTTATCCCTGTCTGGAATTACCCCCTCAGATGATAGAGGAGGCCAAGGTGAGAAAATTGTGCAAAATCTAACTTCACTGACCCTCAGGTTTTACTCATGTTTAAAACTGACGCACCTTTATTTTAAGTTAGTAATATTCTATGATGCTATAATGGAATTTTTCACATCAATAATGTGAGTAAACCAAAAAGTAAAAAGCTAAACTGGCCATATCTATCTACATCTTTGTAAAAGGAGATTATTTGTCCGTAAATTTAAAAGAGTTGTTGTTAATTTCAGATGTTAGGAGTGGGGGCAGATTTGCTTTACTGTCAAAGACTGCTGGAAGAGGAAGGTGTGTGTTTGGGAGCTGGCTGTGAGAATGGACAAGAAGATCAAAACTACCATATCAGGTGAGAAAAACAGCTGTGTGTTTGTGATATTTAAGTTTCAGACCTCAAAGTGATGGCAACTTTTAAAAAGTGATGACTTTTTTTCAAACATAAGAGAATTTTTTAAAAGTGACAACACCTTTTCAAAGTGAGGGTATTTTGAGAAAAGCAGCACTTTGTCAAAAGTAAGGACCTTTAGGAAATAGATGATTCTTATTAAAGCATGCGGGGAAATCAGGGTTTTGGAACATGAAAACATTTCGGGAAATCATGCAAGTCAGTGAGGGGCTTTGCTATTAGAGGAAACTTTTGGAAAGAGAAGATCTCAATGGAAAGTGAGAGCTGTTTCAAACCTGAATACTTTTTTATAAGTAATTTTACCAAAGAGGTCACCTCTTGAAAAGCTTTTCGCAAATCATTATACTTTGTGAAGCAGGAACATCCTGATAAATGCTGGAAAGATCTAATAGTTACGATTTCATCGTATTAATTTATTTGATTTACATCTATTTAATTTCTATTTTCTATTGGTAAGACTTATTAAGCACAACTAAAGATATTATTATGAATATAATTTAGTTGAGCACTTTTGTGAACCATAAGGTGAAGAACCTGTGACTGTGATCTTATGTCAAGTGCCAGCATTCTGGCAAATGAGTGGAGACTGTTTTGACCAAGTTCAGGAGGGTGGGAGTGGGTTGGTTTGTCCTTTTGGTTCCATTTCGTTCATATTTCAGTATCTGCTGGAGATAGGGCCGTCTTATTGCTCTATTTAAGTGCATGCAGAGGCCATTTCCTCATGCAGAAAAGGGTTTGTCCTGTCTTCAGCCATCGTCTTGTGAAGTAGTTTTGCAAGGTGTTAAGAGGAAGCATCTGATGATGTGTGCCTCAGAGCAGCTGGTGCTCCAGGCTCTGGCATGACCCTCTGAGTCTCTGCAGTGCTTTATTCTTAAGGCTTTTTCATTCAAGACAGCTTTGCTGCTTGCTCTCCCCATAGAGTGTGTGTGATGTATGTGCCCTCTAACTGCATGCTACAGCAGTGCCACACTCAGACAGAGGCACTCCTTTGTTCCAAGGAACAAGATAGGTTCTTTTTAGATGAGTTTTGACCTTCAACCCCCACAGGGTACAGAGAGGTAACACATTTTTTTTATGTCCAGTACATGCATTGGCATGTTATGTGAAATTCACAGCTCCAATCCAATACACCATACAACTCTTCTTGTGTGTGTTAATGATGATGTGCCCTGTCCAAGAAACAGCATGCAGCATGACTTTGGGAGTGTGTCCACACGCTCTCTATGCTTAGCATGGCAGTGTCAACCGCCATGATCAGTGGGGATAAGTGTTGAGAACATATGTAGCGTCTTGGTGCATCCAGCTACTTTTCAAGGTCTGTGCTCACTGGGTGGTCAGAGAGCTGGTGAAATGTCAGCGTGAAATAAAATGCTGAATACTAATTAATGTTTTACAAATAAGAGTGAAGTCAGAGAAGGTCAGCTATTACTGCTTTAAGCACAAGTGTGTACATGTATAAATATTAATAAAGTGTTCTGTGTGTTTTCTTTTCCTTCATAGGCTGTGTATCTTGGCTCCTTCTGCCACGCTGGAGGGGGTCTTGGCACGCCTTCGTTCTTTCCACCTGCGCTTGTGGGACAAATATCCCGGGCATAAATGTTGAGGACACAGACTCTTGAGAAACAAATCGGCAACCAAGGATCAAAAAGTCTGTTTGGAAAACATAGAACTCTATAGCTTCTTTTTGATGGAAATGCAGATGTACTTTTGAAAAGTGAAAAAAGTCTGATACAATATTATCAGACACAGAGAAAAATAAAAGCATTTTGGGAACTTAACTAAGGTTTTTGACCCACAGTACTTTAGCATATATGTAGCAAATCAGTCAGTCACCCTTTTTAAGCTCTCTCAAGGCACAGATTAAACCCCTAAACAGCAATTTCTGATAATAACAATAATAAAAAAAAATCCAGTCATGCCATAAAATGGTTAAGATGTAACTCTACACCTTTGCCTTCATCATGTAAGCACAGATCTTTGAATATCACCACCAAACACTACAGTTCCAAAGTGGAAATGCACAGCCATTGCACTTTGTCTATTACTGACAAAGGAGAAATAATGCGATGGTAACAGATGCATCCTATGCCCGGAGTAGCTTGTTTTTTTTGTGCCTGTTTATCAGCCATTATTTATAGGTTTTATAGGGCATGACATTGTCTTTTGAGTAAGATTTATTACAATTGTAGACTGCGACTGTGTATAATTCCTGGTTCTCTTTAACTGCACATTTCTCAAGCAAACTGCAGTAAATTTAACACAATTCTTTAACAAAAAATATGAACACAACATCAAAGGAATTTAGAGTTATTCCCCTCAGTTACAACTTTAGTAACATCTTAACTGTAAATAGCGTCTATTTTCAATGCCAAGCAGAATCTTAACAATTTTTTAACATGTTTTTTTTTTCAGTGTCTCTCAATCAAAGGGGGTGATGATGGAGTTCAGTTATTAATATTTAATTGGTTAAGCTTACAATAAAAAAGGAGAGACAGTGTGAAAAAGAGAGTAATTATATATTAAAGTTAATTACATTAATGCTCTGTAGCCCAATAATTGCAATACCCATAAATATCAAGTTAGAATCATGGTTTGGGTGGACAGAGTGCATACTTAAGGTGCTACATTAGGTTTTGGGTACACTGGTAATTTAAAATCCTGTTAGATTTGTGTATGTATCTTGTATAAGTGGTTAAGATTTCACAGGTGATTGGCTTAAATTTTAACATGTGACACATTACTTCAAATGATTTGAATTAATTCAAGTTAAGAAAACTTTTTTTAATCATAAAACATCGAATGCAATTTGAGGATTGTTTTAAGAATAAATGAAAGTAAATCGCATGGACAGTTCTGCATTATGGACACTTTTTACAGCTTTTCCTCAGGTCCAGCACCAAATACTCTACTAAAATATAGTCATGTGTTAATTGAGTGCTACTAGATTGGTACTTTACACTACCACACTTTTTAATATGCAGTCAAATATATAGAGATAGAGATTCCTTAGCTAGATTCCTTAAATGTGCAAAATTGTTTTAGTCCTGGAGGAAAGTAAGAACAGGGGAAAGAGTTAAAGCATGCAACATAGATTCCCAGATCAAGAGTTAGACTGTGTGTGTGTTTGATTGTGTTGTTTTGTGTGCTGTTCAGTTTTGAGTATTTTCAAGTATAATGCTAAATAACAAACTCCAACAATCCACTCTGTGATATCAGGATAAACCTGGGACTTGTCTGACTGTTTGCTGTGTACAGCGAGTCTCAAAAACCTTATTTATAAAGCAACATCTCCAGAAGACACAGAATTAGTTATTGTTCCCAGTTTTTCGTAACAACTAACTCATTCCATGGAAAGAACCGACATAAACACTGTGTTGGTCTCTGAAAACTCTCTGACTCTGTTTGTGATTCTCAGTTCAGAATCCAGATGTTTTCAATAAAGACAAAAAACCAACAGAAAAAACAGTGTAATTTAAGACCTGAATGAAAAACTTGTCATGGTGGAACCTGTCCACTTTGTGCATGCCGCTGCATTGGGTATAAAGTTCCTCTGTAGGCACTGATTAAAGCCATAAAAGTTACAAATTAGTAATTATTTTCAATTAAAATGTTTATTCATGCCTTTTGTTGACTATGATGTGACACTGTACACCTTTGCCTCAATGTGGTACAAATGAATGTATCTATCTCCACCACCCCTCCACTGCTCAAAAGCAGCTTTGCTGTCAAACAAACTGTTTCGATCTACTTTTCAATAACTTTCTTTGTCAGATTCACCAATTCTATTAAATGTCCTGTCAATGTTTGACATAAATCATTACACTAACATAAACATTCTGTAGCACACTTGAGATTTCTGATAAACCTTGTTTCTTAGCTTAACCACTTAATGGGATTGGCTCCTAAGGTATGTGATGTACAAAACTCTGTCAGTATCCATGTTTGTGAGACTGCTATTGGTATATGACAGTTCAAACAATGAAATGTTCTGCCATTGCATTTATTTCACTTCTGATTTGAAACAGAGTGTTTTTATTCTGTCAGAACAGAATGATTATGTGTGAGGCCAAACCTCTCTTCAGTTCTGAGAAAACACAGGGCTTCCAGAGAGAGACCACCTCAACTCCAGGGCTTATTAAATGAAACAGTCATTTTAGGATCAGGGCCCCGTGGGTGAGAAGAACCTATCGTATTGCAAGGAATTTTATTTATTAAACTTAATGCAGCAGTGAGTTGAATTTAAGCGCTTTGTGATCTTTAATGTGAAGTTTGCTCTCTGTCCAGAATCCAGTTTCCACAAACTGCAAAGTCTGTCAAAGTACCTGAAAAATTATAAAAGGTGTTGATTTCTTGTTTATAAGTACTACATTACTATTATTCTCTCACATTGTCAGTCTCGCTGTGGACAATTGAAAATAAGGACCAAAGTGGATACAGTTGAACTAGAAATATTGTCTTTTTTCCATGTTGGTCAGGTTTGATATTGTGATGTGCAATGATTGTAGTGGCTGACATCACCTCAATCAGCCTCTTTCACTTATTTCTACCTGCACACCAAAAAATTTATTATAATTTTCAAATTTTCAATTTTTTTTTCAATTTTTTTTTCAATTTTTACTAGTTATCTCAATCTGCAAAGTAGCTTGTGACTAATGTTGAATAAATGTGAAAGAGCAGAGTAAAGTACAATATTGGCCTTCTAAAATGTATGTTTTGGATTAGAGGTATGAGAAAGGCAAAGAAGAAACATTAAATATTAAAAATTCAGTGAAAACATGAGCTAATAAGTTACATTCCACCACCTCAGTAGTTTCCAACACTTGTCTACAGACTTTGGTGTTTGAACTTGATTGAATGCTCTAACTTCAGACCACTCTAGCGTTCTTTAAAAAACCTAAGGTGTGTGTTTTCAGTTGGTCAACACTAGGTGTCACTGTTTGTTATTTTATTCAATGAACAGATGTGATCAAAGAGGCAATGAAGGAGGGGGCAAAACTGAAAGACACTTAAAGTGAACATAGAGAAAGACAAGAGTTTAATCCTGAATTGATATACTAAATATGTGGCATACGGAGCACTGAGTGATCTTACACACATGCACACTCGTAGACCCACACAAACACACACACACACACACACTAGAACCACATTAGTATGTTTAACATTATTGATTTGGTCTCTTGATGAAAATAAGGGTGAACCATAACTAATTTATCTCCGTTAGCAGGGCAGAGATGAGTTCATATTAAGGGACAACATTAATCAGAAAGCGTGATGAAATGAAGTGCACAGACACATGTGAAGATCATGATGCTTTTTTCATTTCATCAGGCATTGTGAATTTAAATTCAAGAACAAGGGTGTTATAAAATAGAAATTCAAATGCTTAGTGTAGTTTTTTAAAATTTGTTTTTCTTTAACAAATTAAAATGATGTCTATAACAAAGAGCATATACTTCTCTATCGGATATACACATTCTTAAAATGTTGAAGTGGTTTTCTAACAAAGTCGCATTGAGTTAGTAAAAAAACAAACAAGAAAAATCTGTAAATCTATAAATGTACCTCCCTAAGCATGACAGAAGTAGCTTAATCACAACAGTTTTTGCACATTTAGTGGCATTTTTAGGCTAATTCATCTCACAGTGAAAGTCTTGACCTTCATCTGTCCTGCTGATTACTTGGGCACTGGTAAATACAAATACACTTACACACATTTACACAAAAATTTCTCGTAATAGCACAGAAATTGCTTGATATAGATACGAAATGACAAAC
>JAUZTA010052389.1:0-11184 GCA_034780835.1 Ctenochaetus striatus | reverse complement strand
TAATAATAAGAAAGAAACGGAGCGAATACAAATAGGGCCCTTCCCCCGACGGGGGCTCGGGCCCTAAATAATAATAAGAAGAAGAAAGAAATGCAACAGTTACAATAGGGCCTCGCACCGCTGGTGCTCGGGCCCTAAATAAGCAAAAGCAAAAAAGAAGGAGTGGATAGAGTGGGGGTGCTGCTCTAGGACAGAAGTGTAGGAGTGAGAGTTTAGTCCTCCTCAGAGTCCAGAGACAAGTTCAGGGAGATAAAAAATACCAGGAAAGGGTTTCACATGTCTTGCAATATCTAGGTATAGCCTATAAGTGAAAAATTAAGTTTTTCAAGTTTAAGAATGTAAATAATTTAGTTGATCCAATGGTCATATATTGGGGGACAGGCTAGCCTCCAACTGAGCAAGAAGCAAGATCCCACTTCTATGGCATAGCAAGGTTAGTATCAAGAGGGGTGGCAGGCAAGGCATGGAAGGCCATAACCAGGTGGCTGGCATAGTGTACTGCAACATCTGTGCGGAATATGGATTAGAGGTGCCAGGGTAAAGATGGAAGACACCCCCAGAGGTGTCGGAGAATGAACAAGCAAAGATCCTTGCGACTTCCAGATCTGGACATACAAGATGGTGGTCACTGACCAAGCAGACATAGTGGTAGTGGACGTACAACAGAAGAAAGCAGTAGTAAAAGATGTGGCAATCCTGAGTGACAGCAACATCAGGAAGAAAGAAAACGAGAAGCTCGAGAAGTAACATGGGCAGAAGAAAGAGCTGAGCAGAGTGGGGAGTGAAGGCAACTGTGGTCCCTGTGGTGATCGGAGCCCTCGGGACTGGAGCCCCCAAACTGGGAGAGTGGCTCCTGCAGGTCCCAGCAACAACATCTGAGATCTCTGCCCAGAAGAGCACAGTCCTTGGAACAGGTAAGATGCTATGCAGAACTTACAAGCTTCCAGGCCTCTGGTATAGGACTCAAGCTTGAAGGATTTTTACTTGCTTGAATATATTTTTATTTATATGTATGTATGTATGTATGTATATATAGCATATGTGTGTTAAGTGTAATGAAAAACAATACCGTTCTGTGACAGTAGTCACAAACCTCTGGGTGAGGGGGGCTGGCGGTCAGTCATCGAGATAAGCTTGTCTGGCAATACGGAAGTCTTCATATCCCATTGTGAGACATGGAAACAAATGCTAGGAAAGAGAACTCTGGGTTACTTCCCCAGTTCTCTGAGTAGCATGTGTAAGATGTCTCACTTTTGCTGCTGGGGTGAAGCGAGAAGAGGTGTATTTATTTTGAATGATAAGTGACGCTGCGTCAGTCATTTTAAAGGTGTGGGGCCCTGACGCAGATGTCATGACTGCCAGCCACTCAAGGCTGGCATAATTATATTGGTGCTTCAGTGAATACACGAGGGGGCATATCCCATAGTGAGACACTGCACTCATGCTACTCAGAGAACCGGGTATACGGAAGTTACCTAAAAGTTAAGAGGCAAAAGGGACACCTAATCAGTAGGCATGTAGTTATAATTTTATGGCTGACGGATGTATATTATCTGTCATTTATATTGAAGCAGTTGCATCTGTGCCGAAAACAAAAGACACATGCTTTTAGGCTTTCAAATGAGACGTTTAATAAAAAGTCAGCAGCAAACAGAGTAAAAGATAAGTAATGCACAATGCCCAGGCAGTGTTGCTGCCAGACTTTACCATGCAAGCAAATCCTAACCATATTTGGACAAGAGGGTGGAGCTGGGGAGTGTAGGCATTGCTACCAATGACAGTGTGATGCCCAGTAGACAGCTAGGACCTGCTGTCTCCCAAAACAGCCACTCCCTCATTTTAACATAACTTAGAAAGTTAATGTAATTCAAATAGAAGAGTTATTTTAACAAAGTCACCCCCTGTGCAGTTGTCATATACAAGGAAACTAGTAACAGAGGCCAAAATCATGTTTTGTACCAGACAGAAAATGGTTTTGTTTTGTTTTTTTCTGCTATACAAACTGGCTGTTTAATGTGGTGATCTTTTGGGTTAGACTCACTTTCAGAGTCAGCCTTAAATGGCTTTTAGAGGATCTACACTTGCTTTGCATTGGATTTATTTTTCAGCCCCAATTGCTGCTTGGATTTAAAGAATCACTAATGTTGTGATGTCCGACGAGTATCCCACAACATAAGCACAAAGAAAATCGAGTAGCTACTGACAGCTGCAAAAAATAAAACTAAACTAAATAAAATAAATATAAATGTAGTCATGTAAAATACACTGTGAGTAGTGCTGAGACAGCCTCAGAACTACTTTCTAAAAATAAAGAGGTACTATATCTCCCTAATATACTTTTAAGTTGAACTGACTTCCAACAGTGCATTCATTAAATACAGTACATATTAACCACAATTAATTGCAAGTATATGATACATACTGCTAGTCTCCAGAATGAATGTGGATAAACTGCATGTGGCTCATACCAGTAAAAAGATTCTATCAGTGATTGTGTAGAGAAAGCCTAACAGAGCTGTGTATCACATTAAATTATATTCTTGTTGTTATAAATCCTTTCACTGCATTTGTTTATGCAAATTTAACATTATGACGACAGTCTTACTGCATATTAGTTTTCAAATAAGATTCCCTGGTTTAGGGAGGAGTCATCACTCTTTTGGTCCTTGTGCCAGAGTGAAGGATTCAAGGATGAAGGCTCGGCAGATAGGGCAGTGCTGAAAGTGTGACACACAGCTGTCACACACACAGGTGTGTCTGCATGGCAGCAGCACCCTGTTTACTGCTGCATTCTGACAGACCACACAATCTCTGCCCCCACCCTCTGACCAGTCCTCCTCCTCCTCCACCTTCCCCTCATCCTCCTCCTGCTCCTTCTTCTCCTTCTTCTCCTTCAACAGCACTAGACTCTGCTCCACTTGATGGGCCTCATTAGCGGGTTCATTGAGTTGGGTGCTCTGCTCAGAATCAGGAGGCCCAAACACCCACCCACTGTCAGCTGACATGAAGAGAGCCTGCAGGAGAGAAGAGGCATCGTTTTATTACAGCAGACACTTCACTTGAGAAGGCAAAGAAAATGCATCATGTACTGTCTCCATTCCATTCTGCTCTACATTGAGACAGAACTGAGCTAGAATGGAGTTTGAAGTGTGTGGCTGTCTAATGAAGAGAGCTCTCCATCAGACCCTAAAGGAAATCAAGTTTTTAACCCTGTTTACATACCCATATTATGTTATCTTGTATGATACCAGGCATATCATGATGCAAAATGAGAAAATAAAAGCCACGTGAGACCATTTTCACTTTCCATTAACAGCCTCATCAACACAAATTCAAATACAGTACAGAATACAGAGTTGAATACATCACATACCTAAGGAATCAATACCACCAACTTGGGGAGTGGGGCTAGAGGGGAACTGAGCAACACTAGACAAGAGGCCAGGTAAAGCTGACAGGACAGTGTAAAGGCTCTGTGGCTTCTGACACACACACACACACAGAAAAAGGCTTAGCAAATGTTCTTAGAACATTTGATCAGATTATAGAGCTGCCAGTTAGGTTTGTGTGTTTGATGAGCAGAGCTGAAGTGCAGGGGCAATTGATGATAGGATGATGGCTGTTTTCTGCACCCTCACATTCTTATTCACTGATGAACTTTAAAATTCAAATTGGTTTGTTATTTTTTAATCTAGATTATCTGTGGGGATGGTAAAATACAGAGAGAATGTGGTTCTAAGGCTTTAACTTTGGAATAAAGCCACTTGATTTAAATAACTCAGAGTGCTAAATCCTCAAGATAACTTTTCCTTAAGAGGAAACTAAAAACTAAAATAAAACAAAAAGGGAAAAATGCCTGATCAGAGTGGCATACCTCCTTACAGCAACTTAGCATCTCAGGAAAAGTAGCATGAAGAGACAGTTTCCCAATTTATATCCGAGGTAACGTCGTGGCCACCTCTTGGGGACTTCCTGCCGTTCCTGCAGGTCCAATGACTGTCCAGGACTGATTCAAACCAGGTCTTGCTCTCAGGTGTGATTTTGCGAGACCTGATGGTTTGGGCAGCATTTCTTTGTCCCTTTATTTGTTTTCAGTCTGGGGCTTTACATGTAGGCCTCTGTCTTTGTACAGAGAGTGATGATGAAGCCCAACAGAATGATCACCCAATTCAAATCACATTTAAAAAAGGATCCCTGCTACGTCCAGTATACATTGGAGAAAAAAATGTGCTCCCAGAAAACACTTTGATGACCATATGGTTGAGTGATTGTTGTGTTATGACCAGTGTCTGAGCACAAATGAACAACATTAAGCACTTAAGAAGTAAAGCAAAATCAAAGCCAAAACAAGCCCCCCCCCGGCTGCGGCTGCAGGAGAAACCCCTGCCCCTTCATGATAGTAAGAATAGGATTTGGGCAAAAATAAAGAGAGACCCTTTAAATAAATATTATCCAAAGATGGTTACTATTTTGGTTTTTTATGTCGATGTATGTTCAAGTGTTCATTTTCTGGCAAGTTTGGTAAGTTTTATTTTGATTAATTAACCAATGCTAAAAAGAAGTGGTGTACCATGATGTTTGACGTGGGAGATAAATGGGGGGGACACCAATCACTGCATAATGTCACCAGAGCAAATGGCAGTGCCTGAAATATATCAAAATAAAGGACTGCCATTAAGGATAAAATTGGCTTAATTTTAGTGCAGTGGGAGAAAATGAAGACATTCCATCCATCTTTATTTACAGTCTTTCATTAACACAAAGGAACAAAAGTGAGCCTGTCCTTTCATGCTGTGTAGAACTCTTGAGCCATGACACAAGTTAACCTACTTTGTGCTTGTTTTTCAAATGTTGTCTTTGCAACAGTTTGTGTGGTTATCCTTCCAAACCCCACACTCTCGTCCAGTTAACCATTGATTAAGACAAAACATGAAGAACATGTGCAAATTTGAGAGAACAACCTGGTTTTACCAAAATGTGCCATACCTTCAACTCATACATGTCTCCTTGTGAAGTAAGAAGATACTGAAAGAGAACTCGCGCAGAAAGCCTATATTTGTCATCGGGAACATGAATAACAGTCACACTGGCTACCTAAAAAAGAAAAAAACAGACATTATTTGAATGTAATTAAACTAATGTCATTTTAATTACTTTTCTTGAACTTTTTTCCTTTCTATACCAAGAGCTTTAAGGAGATATTTTTCTTTTTAGAGAGATGGGCTAATCAGGATAGTTTCTGTTTAAGACTTTAAAAGTGTATGTGATGCGACTTAACACAAACTCTTTGCTTGCTTAGTCCTGCAGTTCCCCCCCTTCCTTCATGCCATGTACTAAAATTGGCTAAAAGTCCTAGAAAATAACTCTGCCATGAAAATACAATGAAACCGATAAACTGGTGTGAGAAAACAAGCAGAACTAAAAAATCTAGCAGTGTTGAGATGGACTCACAATGTTGTATGTGTCTCTGGTTTCGGGCTCAGCCAGTGTCAGCACTGCCACAAGAGGGTACCGTTCCCTTGGCAACGGCCCAAAATCTGTGATCCCCTGCTCAGCAGGGATCTGTGTATGACGTTCCTCTCTGTCCTCACCGGCAACACTTGGAGGCTGGGGTCAAAGAGGCTAACAGCAGGAGCAAATGATGCAAAATGTATATTAGCCAAAGACGGAGAGTAAGGCTTGTTAAATATCTCAGTAATCGTACGTACGCACCGTGACCATGATAAAAAGACAGCACTGACTGCTTTCATTGATTATTGTTATACCTTCAGGGATGAAGTTAGAAAAGATAGTTCAATTTCAAATTTCAGTACCTCATGATATGTCCATGTGTCATTGTGTCTTTTGCTAAGCTTTTAATCATACTCGATCATTTTGAAACATCTTGCTTAAGAACTTTTGAGTCTACTCAAATCACTTGAAAAAAATAGTCATTAGACAAAATATCTCCGATGAAACGGATTTAAAAGACGGGGCCGAGGTTTAGGTTCAAATTCAAGTCAGAACAGGTAATGTTAACCTGGATTACAACACTGAGATTATTTCTTAGTCTTAGTTAGCTCTGTGAAGGATACTGGAAGCTCTGGTAGTGGTAGTAGTGGAGATGCAGGGCTTTCTGAAAGTCTTGAGGGGTGCTAAGCCTTGGGCCATGCTGGTGGGCCTGTAGCCCTCCCTGCAAGGCTCTGACCTCACAGCCCCAGAAACAGCTGAGGACACAGGGCTCCAGACAGCAAGGCCTCACGGACACACCATCTGTAAGGGAGCGTACACAAGCGTTATCATGCCCTAGGATGCAAAAGATAAGCTCACTTTGTGGTAGTATAGGATTTCTACAGGCCGGGACATTTGGAGGCAGGATTTCTATTCTTACCAGTGATGGATGCTGGTCCAGAGCACATCTCCACAGCAAAAGGATTGGTCACCTGAACCATCTGCTTCTCAGGAGTTGGTAGGATGTGCTCCGTCTCATCAGAGCTACGAAGGATCACTGGGACATCAAAGCCAAACCTGCGGGACAGGAGGCGGAGTGAACTAGTGTAAAACAAACAACAATCTTGTTTTGGACATTTCAGTGTTTCAGCGATTTTTCTGCTCTCTTGATCTATCTTGATTAATCGGAAAAAGAGGAGATGTGTGCAAAATTTGTTGGTCAAATTATTTGACTCTAGCGATCTTCTCTAGCTTACTTCAAATAACACTGGTGCTGTGGGGGCTCTGTGTCCAATAACTGGGTTAAGTGCAAGCTACTTCTGTAAACGACTACTTTCCTAGCAAATTTTGTAAGATATTTTTGTGTACTGTTGACTTTCAGACTATTACAATAAATACAAGAAATATTCAAATTAAATATGCAGGCAGCCAGACATTTTAGTGAAGCACACTAACTTAACATTTTTGTTTTGACTTGATCAAGAAGTTTGTAGTTGTTTGAAATGTAAAAAGGCTGTACTAGAAAAGAGAGACAGGTTTCACACAAGGTGAGATGACACTGTCATTTTCATAAATGTGTAAAGTTTTTGTCAATTTCCCACTTTATTCATAGAAACAATTCAAATGTTCTTTTTTTTCTTACTGAATATTCCTCCTCTAACCCCGGCTCTATATTTAGATTTTCTTAAATGCTGTTGTTTCCGTCATGTTAAAAATGACGGCAGGTTGGGTAAGATCACGTGGTAACAGCATGACTGGAACATTGTAATGTTGAGTCTGAATGAACCCTGCGGACAGCGCGCCTCCCGCCGGCCACAGCGCGCTTCCCGGCAGTCACAGCGCGCCTCCCGCCAGCCACAGCGCGCTTCCCGGCAGTCACAGCGCTACACCTGCCGGTTCACGTGTTCGGTATCAGTGACATCATCCTCCATTCTTCCGGGGAAGATACGGAGCTCGAGATGACACTTTGTGCCTGTTTCTGACCCTGGCCATGTCAGGCGAACGCGCACGAGCCCAAACGGCATAAAAGCAAAAAGTGCAACTTGTTCCCGCCATCTGCTCCGCGTGGCAGCAGCGCGAGGGCCCGCTTCTTCAGCAGTGTGTTCAACATGACTTCTTTGAAAAAGATAGAACATTCTTCTTAATTCTTTAGATCTTACTTGGCCAATACAGCTGATTTTGCTTAATTCATTTTTAGTTGTTATTGTACATAAGTTCATTTGAACACATAAGTGTCCTTTTCAACTGTTTGATACTTTCTAACTTGCTTTCCCTGATAGCATTGACTTTTGGGCCAGATGTGGTATCTAGGCGGCACCTCTAGCTGAGTTCTGATAAGGCAAAACACATGAGGGCCATATCATAACCACATCGGATTGGCCATACCTTCAAAATTGGAGGGAATTTCTCCTCTGGCACAGTTCTGTAATTGAAGCACTTGGCCCAGATAATAGATTTTTCTTTTGGACCACACGTGATTTGTAACTGGCAAATGTAATATGGCAAAACACATGAGGGCCACATCGTAACCACTTCGGTTTGGCCATACATTCAAAAATGGAGGGAATCTCTTCTGGGTGAGTTCTGGGCAACAGTTGGCAGTCAGGAGTCTTTTACAGCACTGATCAGGACCATTCCCTCATTTTTCAACTGGCTTGGTAAGTGAATTTTAAACCCTCTACATTTTGTTAAACTAATGAAAATAAATGGCGCTTTTAATTCACACTACGTTATGGTTCTACACAACCTAGATCTTTTGAGGAGAAAATGATCAGTCAAACACAAATCTGTTGAGGGCGTGATTCGAAGGCGGGGACTAGACACGGGCTTACAACTTATCTCCGCTCTGCTTGCTGCTTTGGATGAAAGTGCTTGATTAAACTTTAACGATCTCCAATGTCTGATTTTACTAAATGTGGTTTTATCATTATAAAACACGAGTACAACGTTGCTAACGTTAAGCACTGCTACTGTGTGGTACCTTTTGAAATGATATTAGCTGCTAATGTTAGCTGCTAACGTTACCTGCGTTAGCAGCTCAATGTGGTATGGATGATATTAGTAGCTAACGTTAACTGCGTTAGCATCATTTAAATACCCGTGTGGTATTTAAATGATATTAGCTGCTAACATGTTAATGACCCATACATGGGAGTAGCTGCTAATGTTAGCAAATAACAAAGCCAGAGGTATTTACGCGGCGCGCACACCTACCCGTCCACCAACATGAATGGTCAAACGACTGGCCGTCTTTCACAATTTCTAAGTGCTTCTCTGACAGTGCAAACATTTCACTTGCATTTGCCCCTAAAATGTTTGTGTGGACTGGGAGAGTGGTTTAGTGAGTAAAGATCACAGCCTATCTTATCGGCGTTCAAAAACTACAAATCCCACAATTCCTTGCTGTTAAACGATTGGCTGTTTTCCTGTCACTCGTAGCGTATGATAAGCTGAGGCAGGAAGGGAGCATACATGGGACTGCCTGTTAGATGATTGGCTGTCAGCTCACCCAGTTGTCATGGCAACGTGTTGTCAACAATGCGTGTGTGCACGTATTACTCACTGTGAAGTAACCGTATGCCATCAAAATTCAGCTGCAGTTTTAGTGTATGAGTATTGCATGATTTACTTATGTGCAAACAGGGGTGAAAGTAGGCTGGTATGGTCCCCTACGCCATGATGGTTAGGCTACTATTAAAGTATATTATTATTATTCTTACTGTTGCATTAGGTTGAAGGTTGTGGTAGTTGTACTGTAAAGATTGTAATACAAGTTTCACTCATGTAAACAAATGTTGTGTACCACGCTAGTTATATATTGCTATTTTATCGTTTTGCAGGCTGTGGTGATTCAAAATCAGAGGACATTGGTGAGGAATTTTCCCTTAATAATGGAAATTAGGAAGACCTCAGAACAAAATAGCCTCAGAAGAAGAGCAGTTAAGAGGCAAAGGCTGTATTTGATGTACTTGAGACTCAATGTGATGGTGACCAGGAGCAGGAAAGGCAGCATGTAGGACAGGGTGCAGAGTCAGCATTTGAAGAGTGTTAACCTGAAATTTTTTATGACGCAATGAGCCATGATGATGATGATGATGACACCTACAACAATGATGATTCAAGGGAGGGTGATCTGGTTTCGTGCGGGCAGGGTGGGCAGTCAGTTATGGGATTTCCTTAACTGCTTTGTCTGCACTTCTGGCTCTGCTGAGAATTCATTTTCCCTCCCTCCCCAAAGACGCCAGAACCCTTTTGAGGACCAGTGGTTCTAATAGGCCACACATGGTAGCTGGGGGGCAATTTTATTACTTAAGTGTGCAAAGTTTTTTGACGAAGACCTGCAAAAAAGTCTGGTCCAAAATCCCTGACCTTCATACACTAAAACTGCAGCTGAAATTTTAATGGCATACCATTATTTCACAGTAATGCAGTGCAGCTTTGGCCAATACTTGGCATTATTCAAGATTTTAAAGGGAGGAAGCCAGTTGTTATTGCTTTGTTCTGTGGCTGGTCAAAACCCAAATGTCTGAATGAAAATTTGAAAGACCTTGTGGCAGAACTGCACAGCCTGAGCTGTGGTTTCAACATTATTGTGTAAAAAAGGCCAACAGTTGGACTATTCCAAACACCCCTGGCCTAATGGTATGTTCCGGCTCCGCTGCGTCTGTCAGCACGGTGAAGGAGAGAGAGCGCTGTTTAATTAGTAGTTCGATGTTCGGAGCGAAAAAGGGAGTTACGTGGCTTGTTTTTGACAATTGTGTGCGTCCACTGAATTAAACCACACACCCACCTACCGTTAAGAATATTTATATATGCATGATTGCATTTAAAGCCTGCCCTGTCGAACATCATTAAAGAAGTTCAAGTGGATCCCTGGCTCCTTCGTGATTTGATCAGTCACTACAGTGGCGGTTGGGCAATCCGGAACCCAAGTTTAAAGAGAAGCCAAAGTCAGCTGATCTTTCTTTTATGGTTCTTCGAGCCGGATTCCCATCTCACCACTGCTAAGGATGTCCAGGTCAGCAGAAGAACAGCACAGTGTACGTGTCAGGAGAAAGTCGTCCCTCCCCGTATACCTTGAAGATTATGACCGCTCCGGTTCTCATTATCCCGATGACCTTTCACTTGAGCCCACAACTCCTGCTCAGCGGCAGGACAAAGGCATTGAGAAAGAGAAGGGTGCATTTGGTGAGGATCGTTCAGCGTCACCCATCAGTCAAGATGACTTCCTCTCAACCCAGTGGAGGGTTAGAGAGCAGTGGCCTCCAAAGGCAAACAGCACAAGGGACCCTGAGAAAGAGGAGCTGTTAATGGAGTTAGAGGAGTTAAAGAGGCAGAATGCTAGGCTTCGCTATGAGAGTGGACACAGTCGGTACAAGCTGGAGCAGCTACATAGTCAAAACTCCTATGATACTCAACAACTCCAAAAACAAGTTGAACATTTGGGTGAGTTGATCCAGCAGTTACAGGTAAAAAGGCTCTGCCCAACAACCAGCTTCAAACAGCCCTCCAAGAAAAGAACTGTGGTCACGACATATGGATCACAAAGCCTACAGAGCACGAGTGAGCCTCTCCCCTCAGCTACAAGACAATAGTGTCTCTCCTGACAGTCATAGGAGGCGCAGAACCAGCAGAGACTCATCCGAGCTACCTAACAGTAGTGCATCTGACAGTGAGGAAGCCCGGCAGTACTACAGGCCAACAAGTTTAAAGAGAAGCCAAAGTCAGCTGATCTTTTTTTTAGGTAAAATGGCA
>JAUZTA010052370.1:0-11190 GCA_034780835.1 Ctenochaetus striatus | reverse complement strand
TGCAGGTATTTTTTTCACAAGCGACAGTAGCTGGACCAATGAGATGAGTCAGATTCTGTGTCGTCATACTCGTTTGTCAGGGTGCTGTCAGCTTCATTAATTCCAATGACATTTTACAGACTCCTGTCGAATCTCACGATAACACGGGACGAAGTGCGTCCCGTTTCAGCTCAATACGGGACCCGTACTTTTGTTTCCAAATACGTGATGATTCTGTTTTTTAAGGGACAGTTGGCAACCCTAACTTCGACCGCCGTTACTTTGTCTACAGCTGTGTCAGCCGCTTCTTCATTTGAACCATCAGCCATTTCCTCATCGTCTGTTTCTCCTCTTGTTCAGACTGGATGGGTGGAGTGACTACACACGCTGCACCTCGTCTTAAGGAGGAATGAACATAGCCTACCAGCACACACAGTCAAAACAGACAAAAAAGACTTTTCTTTTCTTTTATATTAAAATACCGAATTTACCGACATGGGCAAAATGACGTCGGTTATCATAGTAAATTTCGGTAACGGTAAATTTTCGGTTTATCACCCAGGCCTACTTCCACCCCATTTTCCATGTTTTCGATCGATGTCTCAAAGTTCTCATCTCTAAAATCTGGAAATGTTAATTAAAAGTTAATTAAAACCATGACAAACTAGAGTTTAATAATATGAAATTCACATTATTACATAGCTATTCATTTAGAATAAGTTATTTTTAAAAATCTAACCAAGAGTAAAACCACCAATCCCAAATTACAGCAAAAACACATCAAATGTGGACTTTTAAACATCAGATCACTTTCGTCTTAAAGCTGTATTGGAAATTGACTTGATCATCAGAAACCAAACTGTGGTATGAAACCTAAATGAAGCCATCCAACCAAGTCACAATGATACTCACAGTCCTCAAGGCACTGGTGAAGTTGCAGCCATTTTTGACTGTAATTGATTAATCAATCCTTAACCTAGACTCTATTAGCACTTGAGCATTGTTTTTAAGTCTTTTACATCCTTTTACATCCAACTTGGAAAACACTGCAGCAAGTCATGTTAGGGTACTGCACTCTTTTCCAAAATTCTTAAATTCTATCTGATTTCTCAGTTTTTAATCAAACCTATTTTATCCCTGAAGAAGATTTCAGTATTCCTGTTGGCATGAGTAATGACAGCAGTATTGCCTTTACCTCATTGTTTAGAGTCAACTGCCTTTAGCCAGACTCTAAATAAACCAACAAACTATTTTGACCACATACTCGACCTTGCTCTTGCCCAAATTAAACATTTAACAGTATCTCCATGAGTCCACAGAAAAACTAGTCCACGCATTTGTTAATTCCAGGCTGGACTATTGCAATTCTTCACTTTCAGGCTCTCCAAATAAGTCTTTAAAGAGTCTATAGTTGAATGCTGTGGCACATGTACTAACAAGGACTAGAGTAAAAAATTATATTTCTCCAATATTGTTGTCTATTAAGGGGATATCTTTGGTCTTACCTCTAAAACAGTCCTATCTAGCATATTTGAATTTGTACTAAATGTCGATTTGTTTTAATGAAAACCAATTTTCTCATCAACATCTGCCACCAACGCCTGCCTGCTGGGGTCCCGTAGTTCAGAGAGCACGGAGTGCACACCCCCCTCCCCCCGCGCTTCATACTCAAACAACATGGCGGGGAGCGGTGCAGATCTCACTCCAAAGAAAGGAAACGTATCTAAAGTTATTTGGAATAGGCTGGGATAAACAGCACCTCGCTGCGAAGTCTGTTTAAAGGCTGTTGCTACCAAAGGTAGCAGTACTACCAATTTACTGCAACACCTCAAACAGAAGCATGCTAGATAAAGCTTACTGAAAAGTTACATTGTCACTGTTTACAATGGCAGGCAGGGCTTGCCATCTCTTTTTTGTGGCTTGTTTTTGCAACTTAAACCCCAAAAGGGAAAATTTAATCAAAATAAAATTGAAACTTGTTTTGAACAATTTCTCTGTCATCTGCAAATTGATTTTAGGTAGGGGGTGAAAAAAATCGATTTAAATCATGAATCGGGATTTTTTGTAAAAAAAAAAATCTGAGATTTTTTTTTAGGCCATATCGCCCAGCCCTATCTCCAGGTCTGACTGAAACCATACTGGGCATGCTTCATGGATCTGTAGAGGCCCAGATTGAGCAGTTGCTTTTTATAAAAGCCCGTCTTTGGGTCACTCGGGCTCACCCAGGCTTACTCAACAGTTTCCGTGGTTGTACTTGCACGCTCATGAGCTTGCTGACCTTATGGCTTTGCTAGAAACCGCTATCAACTTCATTACACATTACAGATGGGTTACCAGATGGTTGACACATAACTTAGATTATACCTAAAAGTATGTTGGCCAACTGTATTATTATTTCCGTATTCTGTCTGATGTTACTGCAGTCTAATTTATATTTAATGTTAATATAGCCTAGGTGTAATATAGTTAATCTGTCTTTGTCACAGTTTGTTACCTAGTCATGTCACTCTCAGCACTGATTACTTTTCTCTCCACAGGCATCCCCAGTCTTGGTAAAGTGCAGTCATGAGGGGCTCATCCATGCATCTATCAGTTCAACCATGTTCCAGCTGTGTGGCATCCATCAAATAAGTTTATCTCAGTCATCTCAGTCATTCATGTGTCTGGGTCATATGTGATAACTTAAGACATAAATATCACAATGAGCTCCTAACATTCTGGTAAAATGGTTGATATCCATAATATGCAACAATATGTGAAGTAAGTGCAATAGGTAGGGAACTATCTTTAAGGATAATGAAACTTTTTTCCCAGTTTGTACCGAAAGCTACTTCTGACATTAGAAAGAAAAAGCTGAATGAGACATTAATGCTTACCAAGTCAACTATTCTCTTGCTTTTGGAAGTAGTCATAATTGCTGCTTTTCATTCTTCTTAAACAGCTCTGACTTGTTAAATTCAATAAGTTAGATTAGTCCGGATGGTTTTGTTTAAGGGTGAGAGCCCAGCTAACTGCTGAGCTTTGCATTCAGAATTAAACTCAGAAATGTCAGATTATTAACAGCTGTGGGGTCAAGAGTAAATTGGTGTTTTGTGTTTTCTAAAAATATCACACTCCCATATGCAGTTAGAGTTGTATTTACTTTTTGCCATTTCTTAAATAAACCAGTCAATTAATTGTTTCTATAGATGGTACAATATCTTTGTGATTAATTCAATAATAAAGATTATACTGTATATGTACCCTCTTGTTGTATATTTGTTAATTAGACGCGCCATCATTAACAGTTTTAGGTATAGGTGTCTTTTGTTTTTACTACAGTAAGGGCCCAGAGTCGGACTTTACGCCCCCTCCTGTCCAGACGTAAGCTTCACAACTGGTTTAGTGTAGAAGAATATTAAAGCCCTGTTGGTGCAACGAGTGCAACTGCTAAGTCAAACTTAGAATGCCAAGTTACGACCAGTCTTAAAATGAAGAAATCAACCCATGAAAAAAAATCGATCCAAAAATTAAAAATCAACCCATTTGAGGATACATGGTTTTCACTTGACAGGAAGGCTAAGAATAATTGTGATCTGACAAGTAACTAGTAACTAAAGCTGTAGTAGAGTAAAAAATTCAGAATTTGCCTCTGAGACATACTGGAGTATAAGTATAAAGTAGCAAAAATTTGAAATGCTCAAGTAAAGTACAAATACCTTAAATAAGTACTTGGGTGCATTGTTTTAGTAAATTTAACTTGTTACATTCCTGCACTGCATATAACCTAATACCCTTAACATTTCCAGATACAGAAACAAAGCTCAAATAAAGCAGATTAAAGATAATTTTCAGCTACCTTAGGCTAGTCTTTATTTTATCCATTTAATATTTTAAGATAATTGACATTAATATCTGTTGAGTTCAGTACTGCTGTAACTGATGTAGCGGTTCCATCCATCTCCTCCATTTTGATTTAAAAATAAAAAGAGGACTGCCTTTTGTGACTTTGATGGAGTTTACCAAAATAGCAATTTATTTGATATGTCAACTGATCTTCTCTATGTGTTATTTATGTTATGTTCATAATTAGTTAGAAAATATACATAATCAAAATTTCCATGTGAAGGCTTAATTTTGGTCATACCTAGGCTGCAGATAGGGTTATAGACTAACATTCATTCTAATTTTCTATTTTTTTTCTTTCTCTTTCTCTCTTTAGATTATGACTTCACCTGTTGGCCTTCACCAGTGGCTGACAGATAATAATTTAATAATACACTAATAGATTATATCTCAAAAAAATTAAATGAAAAGTTCTGCAAGGGCAATGCATTGTGTTTCTCAGTAGGTATTTAGTACAGGATTCTGACTCATAAGCCACCATTTGTTAAGAAATAATTAATTACCATTTACACCTTAACATATATGTGACATTTAGAAGCATATTGTCTTGATTCTCTTGCATGATTTCAAGAGAAACTTTGTAATTTTTCAACCTGGACCATTTTTTTCATCATTTTTGTGTATGCTGATGGGTTTAAATAAATTAAATTGTGTGTTCACATGCTGTGATTTGGTGCTATATGAACAAAACTGACATAACTTTATAATAAAATAGAATATCATATATTTTAATAAAGCAATAACAATTACATCACTGGAGTTCATGCTCTGTGCTGACTGATGGAGTGGTAATGCATAACTGGAAGAGGGAAAAAGAGAAAAGGAATTTTGTTTCTAATTTGAAGCAGTTTGGAAACATTACAGATTGACAGGGGGGCTGCACATAGTGTTGTCAGAAACAACCAAGAGCAAGTTGCAAAATCAAAGCTGCTAACCTGGCTAATCTCTTGAAAGGAACCCAGTCTTTTATTTATATTTAGAAGAGCTTCTGGCATGTGCATGTATCAAATAATATACTTATATAATATAGCTACTTATCTTTTATTTATGTTGCAAATATCTCAATATTCTGACAACACTAAAGATTATGCGGGAGTAGTCAAACCTCCTGCTGCTGCTCTATAGGTGGGACTTAATTTTAAACTTGCATTGTCAAGCTAAAGTAATTTCGATGGAAAGTACAATTCTGAAAGCAAGAAACAACTCAATTGTTCTTAACATGACAGAGTCTACAAACAGATTCAGTCTTCTACAGTTGTCATCTTGGATCACCACACCTTTAATTTGTGCAGGTGATGATTAAATTTTGCTATTTGTTTTCTCCTTATTTTTCGTCATTCTCATCTTTGCACTAAAAAATTATGCTTGCTCATGGCGGAGACTGTTTTTCTAACTTATAGCCTACTATATTGCTCTGTAATGTGCCTCGAGATAACGTCTTTTGTGATTTGGAACGGTATATTTGAATGGAATATTATATTTAGTCGATTTTGTTTAGCAGAGTCAGAGGGGCTGTTTGAATGTTATTGTTTATTTTGAAGTTTGAACACCCGGAAACCGGAAGTCTTACTTAATATTTTTGCCGCAAATTCGGCGGACTTCTTCGAAAATCAACGGAGAAAAATAGGCTAATTTTGTTTTGTTACTGCATAAAAAACACACATTACAACTTCACGTAGCCCTTTTCAGAAAAAAAACAACGGCGACACCAGCAGTCTAAACCTAAATTCAGATGGGTCAAACCTAATCTCACACTATGTGCAGTCATTGCGAGCCACAGTCCATTACTCTGTTGTAGGTTTTATCAGTATATGGAACTTACCTCCATCCTGCAGAGTTCTTACAAACAGCAACAACACTTCACTGTTTACCGAACACTGTGAAGACTTGTCTGCTTTCCGGTTTTACTCTCAGCTATGCTCAGCTCACCGTTGACGTCAGTTTTCATCACATGTCATTCAACGAACCCTGTCGGCAAGTAGCTACGTAACATCCTGCATAATAACAAACAAAATAAAAATATCAATTCAATTGTAGGCTGTGATACCTCCATCTTTGCACAAGTGGTGCTTGTGTTGCAAATTTAGCCTACTTAACCTGCACTCTTTTTAGTAAGGTGGCGCCCTAGGCGAGATTTTATTTGATTTTATTTTATACTGCCTGGAAGGGCCGGTCCTGCATTCTATGCTACATAGGCAGATACGGAAGGTCGCTAGGGATGAAAATTAAACGTCCGGAGCCCAGCGCGCGGACGAGCTAAGGTGGAATACCTGTAGACGTACAATGCTTACGATAGAGATGGAAGAACAACTTTTTCTGCTATTTCTGGAAAATAAGCCCTTGCCAAAATAATTTATTCCGATAAAGGGATTGGTGCACGTATAATCTGATCACTTTATTTGGCGTCCATACAAACAGTCTACTTGGAATTTCCAATCAGTGAAAGTCTGGATCGAATTGAAGGAATTTTACACATGTAAATCTAGATACAGTGGCCTCTTGGTGCCAAGAATACCTATCTGCAGAATGGATGTTAAATGACAACCGGAAAGGGTGTCGCTGGCGGGCTATGCTTCCAATTCCACCACTGGCCACTCGCGGTACTGCAACAAAAAAATCCAATTTTTCCCATAGGCCACAATGATAAAAGAAAGGTCTGTAAAACTGCTGACAGGACACCAAAAGCTGCAAGCATGTTCGGATTTTATTCTGTTTAGTGCCTTTTTTTAAAGAAGGGTAATTTTAAAATCTGTACAACTTTGTAAAATGAATTTTACCGCTGTGAGCGGGCACACTAAGTGTGTGTTCTTGGTCAAGCTCATGAAGGAGCTGGTATGCTAGGTCCAGGCTAGGTCCCAATAAATCCATGGCGTCAATGAGCAACTTTCATGGGAATGAACGGGGCTCCATCCTAACACTGTATCCAGTTCTTAATACAACCATGGCTTGTGGAGCTCATCTTCAGCCTGGGTGCAGTGTGCCGCTGAAAAAGAAAAAAAGGCGAGTGAGTGAAAACAATTTTAAGTAGGCAAGACTATGGGCAATAACATAAATTGGCATTAAAAAACTAATTTTAAAAAAGTCTCAGAAAGTTAACTCCTATTACTAAATTAATATATCAGTGTGGTGGTGTTGAATATAATACACTCAACAAATGAGAGGAACACTCATAAATGTTATTTCATATCCCAAACAAAAAACATGAATGTTTTAAAACGTTATGCAGGGTCTGGTTCCAAATTAAGAAAATTAATCTGGCTAGTTTATTGATGTGTTTTAAGATTACTAGCTTTAACATTATAACTAATATTTTATTAATACTTTAGTATTATTATTAACGGATTATAAGTTCTCCTTGCACATTCAAAACAGCGCTGTTATAAATTTAACCAATTTTACTGTCGGCTAATATTCACGAGCCTGCTCGCCTCATGAATGCGCGGTTTCTGCCCAGAACGTTGTCTGCGTGGGAGCGCCACAAGGACGGATGTGCATGCTCATAGACATATATGCGTAGACGCCACATTGACTGTGGAGGGACGTGTCTAAAGCGCCGCCATCTTGGTACAGGGCTAGCAGAGGCGGAAGTGTATGTACATTTATGGAGGTAAGAGGTACTCCACAATCTTAAAGTAGAATTATTTACGGAATTTTCGACCGATTTCCAAACCGTTTGATTTGTTAAAAACGACACACATGTAGCTATGACACAGGATGTTGGATGTTTTAAAAATGCCGGTTTTACTAGCCCAATACAAATTGTACTTAATATTTCAGGGGTTTTAGCTCCTATAGGCCTGATTAATGAAATGTATTTGTAAATACTGTACATATTGTAAATATTATATTAATATTTTTCTAGGGGGATTCTTTATGTTCTTGCTTTTAAATGTTCTGTTCTGTTACTTAACCCTCTGGAACCTATTAATAATTATGATAATAATGATAAAATAATATTGATAATAGCAATATTAATTATAATAATATTGATAATTATAAGATGATCATGATTACAACAGTATTAATTAGTGATATAATAACAAAATGATGAGAATAGCAATAAAATTATAATGCTAATGATGATAATTATAAAAATACAATGATAATAGCAATAATAATAATTAAAGCTGCAAGCAGCGTTGGATGGGCCCTTGCACCTCGCCGCCCCCTCGGAGCTGGCGCCAACTCGCCCCAGACACGGCCGACCGCTTGCGCTCAGTCCACACTGCGACCCAAGCGCAGAATGTGCCTTCTTTCTCTCATGCAGGCAGGCCAGCACATAACTGCACTGCTTGAAAGTGGCAGTGAATCAAGTTCATTCATGTGCTAAAATCAAAGTCCCCTCTCTCCAACAATCCCCTGACATTAACAAGGATAAAGATAGGACTTGTGAATAAGGAAATCATACAACATTGATGTTATTGAGAATTTAAAGGTGATAGACAGATGAGCTTCTAATCTATGAGTGTAACATTCCCTCAGTCACTTGTTACCCTTCCTTGTATTAATACCTTTCTATAATTCCCTTTCAAAGGTATATGTGATTTGTTCCAGTTATGGACTTGTACTTGAAATGTGTTGATTTGATCTAGCCCTGCAGCTCACTCAGCTGAGTTTGGAGAAATGATTAAGAAAGTAACTTAAAGGCCTTAACTGTCACTTTTTAAATAATTTTTAACTTTAAAAACCCTAACCCTGCTTAAAATTTAGAGTCTCTAGCATGATCCATGTAGCCTGGTCAAAAGCGTGATGGACATGTCAACTGTGAGCACAAGAAGTTTACGCAGGGTGATATGTGTTTGTGTTGCTCACAACAGTGACATCCAAATGAATGTGCATTGAGATTCGCTGAAGTTCCTTGAAAAGGGACCACTTATGTGATACTGGTGAGAGATTTAATTTTCAAATGTCAGAAGCATAACCCACATGAGCTATTCAAAGTGTATTGTCAGGTGCGTAAGATGTAGAAGTATCTACAGGCAGGCACTAAATGTCCATTCCTTTCAAATGGCAGATCCACATTCACTTGAGCTCAAGTGCGTTAATCAAAGTTTGAGACAGAGCGCCGCCTTCGGTGCTCGGGCCCTAATAAATGTTGATATCCACCAAAACCACTTTGTAAGTCAGTAGTAGTAGGAGACACTATAGCTTTTGTACCAAATAAAAATCTTTTGAAACTGGTTAGTTGTTGGCAGGACAGTTGCCCTGTTGTTTAATTTCTTTCAAAATATTGGTGAAGAACACCATAAAAAGTGCCAGAAGTTAAGTTTGGATTAAAACAAAATTATTATTGGTGTGTTGACTGCATGTTAGATTAATAATATTGCACAAGGTCAAATTGTCTGAAGAATGACTGATTGTTGATAAGCATTGTGTCATTTAAAGCTCTGTTTTGAATAGTGCCATGTGCAGTGCTCACTTCGCATAAAATGCATTGAGAACAATTAGGAGGAAGTACCTGCTCTATTTTAACTGAATATTTTCTTGTTTTGCTCAGCTTAAGACAGAAAATAAAATTTGTCAGTAATTTAGTGGTCTTACAAACTGAGCCAGTCAAATTTTCACCAACAACAGTGGCTGTTAAAAAAATAAAAAAACAAAAGCCATTATCTCATGCTGCTTCATGACATCATTACCATGTTTTGATTACAAGAAACTGTGACTGTAAAGACTTGTATGCCTTATATTAGATCAAGATTGATGTAAGCTATACAAGTCTGATTAAAAAAAATCAATAACATGTCTTCATGAGTACACTCATTTGAAAAACACTTGAAAAACATTTGAAAAAAAATTTACTCATGGGTTACCATTGTTGTTTATGTAGTCTGGGTACACTGTGGTTCACTTTTCAATCACTGTCAACAAAGCATGTTAATGTCTTGTAATGTTCAGTCAGCTTTTTCTGTTTGTTATGCAGGGCTGGACAAAACAGAATATGGCTAAAAAATGTTATTGGTTTGAAAAAACATTTTGACAAAATGTACCTCAAAATAAAAAATATCTACAGTTGATCTGTTTCATGCCCTTTATGAAATGTGTGTCCTTTACTACTGACCTCTTGATTATTAATGTGGATTCAAACTAGGCCTGCACAACTAATCGTTTTAGAACCTCGATGTAGATTCACCCCTACATGCAATTTCATTTCTAAATTATGTTGATTTTTTTTTCCAAGAGCTGGTGGCATGTGTCAGAGTTGTAAACAAGCGCTCCAAGGCTTCTCCCTTATCTTATGACAAAGTGCCTTTTGGCCATGCGATCCACGGCACGCAGAATCAAATAGTTGAGTTGAAAGTTTCTGAGGATGGACTGTGGCGTTGCTGAAATAACGTTAATTGCAAGGAAAACTCGGTGAACAAATGAACGCAAAATGGATGTTGCTGAAAGCCCAGGTAGAAAAGAAATCGTGGCAGAAAATCGTGATTTCAATTCAAAGCCAAAAAATCGAGATTCATATTTTTTCCTGAATCGTGCAGGCCTAATTCAAACAATGCTGATTTGCAAATGATATGTTTAGTAATGGTGCAATTACTTGAAACATGAAAACTACTGAGTTTGAAAAATTATCTGTGATCTGGATGGTCTGTTGTGCAGTGTTTGGTTCACTCTCACGTTCCTGTTCTGACACAGAGGGGAGAACGTCTGCCACCATATTTTTGTGGCCATAGTCCTTCTCAATAGCCACTGATCTCGCTCTGAACCTCTTGTGGACTGTGCTCCATGAGATTTTGAACTTGGCTTCACAAACACTCTCCTCATCTTAAAGCCTGTTCAAAAACAGAAACATTAAAATAAGATTAAAGGTGTCAGAGACTATGAGTGTACTGATACCGCTTTTGTCAGACCAAAATACAAGTACTTACATCTGGGTACTTGCTGATACTGAGTACTGATGTCAGTACTCAATAATGCCATTACAGTTATTCCTACTGCTAGCAGCAATCTTTTTGAACTCGGGGTAATGTCAGTTTTTAAGATGTTTTTTCAAGTAGCTTGTGTTGTAAGAACTAGTTTTTCCCCACTTTTCCTGAAACTGTGTCTTAGCATAATTTGCAGTCATCCTTACTGCTCCTACTTGTAAAATTTTGAACTGGGGGCCTGAAAAAGCAAACTTCTGAAACCAGACTCCAGAGGTCCAGTATTGGATTGTAAATGCCACCCTTTCTGTTGCTGTGTAAATTGGTAATGCACAGAGCCTGTGAAACAGTGTGGTCATGGCCCCACTTACGCCTTTATTTGAAGGCTTGTGGTGTTTTTCTGTGGTGTTCCATTACAAAGTTATATTGCTAACTACCGGCCTGGCATGCACACTACAGCAATTCA
>JAUZTA010052292.1:0-11214 GCA_034780835.1 Ctenochaetus striatus | reverse complement strand
GCTCAGGATGACTTCACCCTTTATGTCAATGGAAAAAAGAGAAAACGATTCTATCATTTAGTCTTTTTGTATTGATAACTTTAAGTTTGTGTTCTCATTCAGTGTTTTTTATCTGTGTTTGTTAACAAACCTCTTTGGAAACTGTTTGAGTTCTTCCAGGCAGGAGGAAATCACTTTCTGCTCCAGCCGAGCATCAACGGTTCGAGAGTGCTTAACGTTTGTTTTCACTGTCTGTGGAGAGGAAACATGAAAACGCACATTATTTCCATCATGCCAATAGGATTCATGTGGAGCTCTCTGCTGCCTCCCATAGGACAAACACTGACATTACACAACAGATTAAGATACTTTCATTCGGACTTCAGTTTAAATCTTTTTGCCTTTAACATCTTTTTTTGTTTTTAACAAAGAAAAGTACAAGAAAAACAAACAGTAACAACCATAAAACACACTAAAATGATAATAATTAAAAAATATCAACACAGAAATCAAACAACAACAATGAAATCACACTTAGTTACCCTCAAACATATCCTTATTAAGTTGACACAAACATTATATTTATTAAAAAATCAGTGTTTTATTTAGTTTTACTCATAAGTTTTTAGTTTAAAAAATATTCAAGTTGTATATTTTCCATTTTAAAGCAAAATGAGTAAGTTATTTCTTTTTATCTAGGAGCATAGCGGTAATGTCTCTTGAGTCTTTTACAACAGATACTTAAATGTGGAAACTTTAGATGTTACACTCTTAAAACAGCTCATCTGATGGTGCATTTTGTGCTGCAGTGTCGTACCAGCCAGATGTCCATGTGGAACTCAGAGATGGGGAAGCCCTCCTCCTTCTCTGGATCCTTTTTTTGACTCCAAAACTCCTCGTTTTCAAGTTCAATGATTCTGTTCAGTGAAAAACTCATGTCCTCCTGCATTTTCAAACACATGGAAAAAAAGTGAAGTGAAAGTTCCACTGAACAGTTTGCAAAAACTTCACTGCACTACAACAAGAAACAGAAACTTGCAGATGTTTGGTGGTCAGTTTTATTTTCATTTTCTCAATAAAACAGGAGTCATAAGGTCAGAAAATTTGGCTCAGTGACTTAAATAAAACTACTTCAGTCTTTAAATCAGAGACTTTGGTGCTTTTATTTTGAAGGTCATACCAAAAATGTTATAATTAACCTCCAAAAGAATCCCATAACTATATTTCTTTTTCTATTTTGTTCATTTGTTGATGAATAAAAGATCAGATCCAATTTATTTAGAAATGTCACAAATAATCCAAACCTGATGAAACTTGTTAAAAATATAAAATATTCTTTACTTTACCTTGTCGTTTTTTCTCAAACAAAATCTTTTAACTAAACCTGTTCAGTAGAAATTCAGGAATTTATCTTGACTTTAACCTGATGGACTGAGGACTAAACTGCACAAAATAAAGTACAAGCGATCGATAGTGCGCAGGGTTTTTAAGTTATCTTGTTATAAAATAAACATTTTATTTCCCAACATGAGCGATTAAAAGAGCCTGTTTGCTTTCACTTGTACTGAGAAACACTGATTCCTGGTGAAAGAAATGGGTCTTAAAAATAACTGAAATTAGGCAATAAAATGTGCATTTTTTGAATAACCCTCCAAACTTGCTGAAACTCTCAGATAAACAACAGGAAGTCGGTGTCGTCTCACCTTCATTCTGCAGCAGTATTTGTCTTTGAGCTGCTTCAGCAGGTCGCCCTCTAGCTGCAGGTCGGTGCTCTCATCCTCCATTTCCGGCTGCAGAGAGGGACTTCCCATGATCCTCTCACTGTTGGGATGAAACAGGATACATTTAAAAACATTTCTCAATACTGTGACCAGTGGCTTCTAAAGAACGCTGACAACATGTTGCTTCATGCAGGGGAAAGATAAAATCAGGTGAGGAGCTCTGAAGGCTCCCCATGAACAAGGTGATGTTGTTGGAAGGCAATTCGAAAGGGATAATCCTTGCAGCAACACAAAATAATACAAATTAGTCATGAAATCCGATTAATTTCAAATAAAGTGATGGCTTTTTGAGCTTACAGTTCACCAAAGTTGAGTCACAAGTTGATTTTAAAATGGTTGATTAAATTCCAAACCACAACATCCACGATTTCCTGCCCATTGTGATGATGGAGTTCATTTTCACAGAAGGATTTGTACTCATTTGTGTAAAAAAAAGGAATCTCTGTTACTGTGAATGTGTGACTTACTGTGTAAAAGAGTCTTTTTTAGGGATGCAACTTTACATAATATGTGAGTATGTGAGAAATGTGGACACGACCTGATTTAAAATTTTCCATTTTGGCCTCCAGAGAGTGTTGAGCCTCTTTTTTTTTTTTATCAGATCAGCTGTTTATTTTTGGTCTCCCAAATGTTGATTCAAGCACAGTTTTTTTATGGTTCAGTGTGGCCTGATTCAACAAATAATGTCAGCAGTGCTGCCTCTTTATTAACTGCTTTCACGTCTCCTGCAAACTCTGTCTGCACCACTTGTAAACACATCATTACTTGGACAGTAAAGATGTTATTTTAGAAACGTTTCAGTCTGGCTGATGACTTTAACTCCACGTCATCCTCCTCTTTCTCTCTCTCCTAGTTTGTATCTCCTTAGTTTCCAATAATAAATCATTAAAAATGCATGCACTGATTCTGTGGGAGTTATCAGTCTACCAGAAAACTGCTGGATGTGCTGCTGTATCATCTGGTCGCTTATGTTTTATGTCCTGCTAACTTTGAAGTTTCAGTGATATGAGAGTTAAATTATTCACAGTAAAGAGTGGATTTTGTTCACAGGCTCATAACATGTTAGTCGAGTTTAGTAATTTAATAACATGCCACTTTTTTTGAACATTTGTATGACTAGTATAAGCACAGTGTCAACTAATAAAATCCAATGTTGTTAGATCATTTTGAAGGTCTTTCTTTTGTGTTGGGTCTAATTTTAACAGCTTTATCATTTACATTTAATACTTTTATTCGTCTTAAATTCTAAGAAATGAATAATGTCTTGTATTTAGAAAAGGCTCAGTTATTTCCACAAGAGGCTGGTTACTGTAGGTTATAGCAAAAGTTACCCAAAGAAATAGAAAGAGGGGTTTTTGTCGGGGACTATTTAATCCAAAATCGGAGTGTTTGAAGAAACAGGATGCTTTATAGCTCATATGAGGTGTGTTTTAAACGTTTTTGGACAACAATGGAGCTTAATGGCACAGAACAAGAACACATATCAGCTTTTGATGGACACCAAGTTTGTTATTGGAACAAAAGTTGAATATATTTTATGAGATTTATTTAAAAAAAAAAAAAAGTAACTTGTTTTCTCTTCATGATAATCATCTCTCTCTAATGTAATCCAGATTGATGATGCTGGTTTGACTCCTTCCTGCGTTCACTGACCTCTTGTAGCCGTTGATGATCCAGTTCAGCAGAGCGTACAGGTCCTTCAGCTCCGTCACCTGCCCCTCCACCTTCTTCAGGTGCTGCCCGACGACCCTGTGGTAACTCTGCACGTAGGTGCTGAAGACCTTAAAGCTCTGAGGGTACAAACACTGCAGCTTCTTCTTCACGTTCTCCAAGTTCTCCAAGATGGCTTTACCCAGCAGAGCCAGGTGAACTGCCAGCCAAGAGGTGTTCTGCTCCTTTGTCTCCAGCTGAACGCTTTCCACCTTCGCCTTCACCTCCTCACCCACCGCCTCCCTCCAGGACTCCATCCAGCTGCCGGGAAGCCTGCCGGGTTCATCAGCTCTCTTCTCCTCCTCCTGGATGATGCGAGGTAAGAAGTCCAGCAGGTCTTTGTCTTTGGACGGATAAGAGTCGGAGTCGCGCACTATGGTGTTGATTTTGTTCCTCAGGTTTTCGAAGAGGAGGTTGAGGTCTTTTTCCTTCTTGGCCAGCTCCATGGGCGAATCCTCAGAGCACTGTTCACGCTCCTGCTGGAACTCCTGACGCATGGCGAGCAGGTTCAGGTAGGCGCCCTCCAGCTTCTCCGTCTCTATCAGCTTACTGATCTGCATTACTGGAAAAAATGGAGAAGATGGTGAATCTTTTCAGATCGTTTAATACAACCGCAGAGCTAAAATGTAAAAAAAAGAAGACGCATGCTGTTTCTATTCCTTAGTTCATGAGACAAAATATGACTGCAGGAAAACTCAGGAAAAAAAATCTTTAAAGAAATAACTATTACAATCGATTTAACAGTTAAAGCGATGAGTGATTTTTGAGGCAGGTTCAGACGCTGACTGCTGTGTTACTGTCTACAGACAAACTGAGCGCCTGTGTTTGTCACAAGGAATAAGAGTCTTATCTCCTGTTGCCAAAACAGTGACAGATAAAGAGAGAGGTTGAATGTACAGACAGAGAAAGGCTTAAAATTCCCAGTGGTTATAGTAATTTGCAGACTTAAAAGAAAATAACTGGCTGTATTCTTTGATGGACATGTATAAATATTTGTACACACACATATACACACACAAACAGAGAAAGAAAGTCTAAAACTAACTTTACATTACCTCTGCTTAGCACCAAACAGCAGGAAGACACAGTTTTAACTTTAGCAGGTGAACACAGAGCATAAAAAGTCAGCTAAAGACTCAGATATTTCTTTTAGGAGTTGGTGAAGACCAAAAACAAAGCTAAAAGATGTTAAATATTGGATTTACATTCACTAAGAGGACACAAAAACAACTCAAACTGATTGATAACATTGTTTTGTAAATGCTAACTGTCTGATAAGTTTTAAAATGTAGTAATATGACAAAATTGTGTTTAAAACTTGTTTCTGCTGCTCTTTAAGTGGCCAAAAACAAATTATATCTTGAAAATCTCAACATCCTACATACAAACTAAACATCTACATGTTGCATAGATGCTAACACGACATGCTAAACTATGCTAAACCTTAGCATGTGAAGTAAGATGATACCAAGGATGATAAAGATAAGACCCGCCCCTCTTTGCCTCTGATTGGCTGTGCATTTCCACATTAGCTACGATGCTAACTGAACAAACTAGACCGACTCAGCAAATTTATGTTTTTGTTCCTGCTTAACAAGACGGCGCAACAGCAAGCTAGCATCCATGTTGTTATGTTTACAAAAAACATCTAACAACAGGGGAATAAACACCAGTTTTATAGGAAGAGCTCCAGCTAGCCCAAAGGGAGTCTGGCTAGCTAGCGACCCCTGCAGGCTCTGGCTTGCTGTTGCATCACTTTGTTGAGTTTCTCACGAGGAAAAACAACATAAGCTGCTGTCGTTGAGTAGCTCTCCTTCCAGGTTTTCCTAGTTCATAGTGCTGGTCAGTATCACAGCTAACATCTGATTGTAGCCAATCAGAGGCAGAGAAGGGGCAGGTTCTTGCCACAAAGCATTCTGGGAAGGTAGTTCCAGCAGTTTCTTCCTACTGATGGAAGCTCAAGGAGGGCACATCAGCAAACCCTTCTTGATTAAAATAAAGTAAAACACAAAGAGACTGTACCTGACAGCGGTGTGTGTGGTATTTCTGGCAGATTATACGCCTCCTCCATCTTCTTCACCACCACATCCTCCTCCTTCTCCTCCTCCCCCCTGTCCTCGCTCTTATCCTCCAATGAGCCTTCGGAGACGGGGACTAGCAGCCTCGGTCTGTTCTTTTTACCCTTCTTGCCGATTCTCAGGCTTCTCAAGCTGGATGCTCCTCTTTTTATTACAGCGTCTCCAAGTTTGGTCATATTGGGCTCTGAGGGTATAAAGCAAACAGTTTATGATAACAGATAAGATTTCTGGTCTTTGTTTTCCCCTCCGTTGCTGCTTTAAAGAGGCTCAAACAAATTCAAAAAGCTTCATATCTGTTTCTAATGGACCTTTTGTCAACATGCAATGATATTTTACAGAACAGTGTTCTTTCGTTTTTGCATAAAAGGTCTGTTTTTTTAAATAAAATTCCTGTTTCAACATGACAGTGTCTACGTGCACAAAACCAGCTTCAAAACAGTTTTTCCAGTTTGATCGGGAGGAACTTGACTCAATAACTTCATTAATGCTCATCATGTGCAAAAACTGAGACCAGACGAGTTTCACAGACTTTAAAAAATAGGGAAGAAACAAAGTTCTCATAAGTTATGTGGATCGAAACATCCAGAAAACAGCAAAAAACACTGGTAGACTTCTAATTTAAGGGAAACTTGTTACTGTTATTAAAAGACTGTTTTACCTGTATTTGAACGTGACAGGCCTTTACTTTTCTGTGGAGCCACGTCGGCCTTGTCGTCCTCTTTTTTCTGAAATACGCCAGTGACGTTCTTAATAGGAGATGTCACAGGAGAACCGGAGCTCAGACCTGAAAGAAAAACCACAAACAATGACGGTTGATTGCAGCACGAAACTTGTTCATTCCTGGTTTCACAGTGAAACCTCTGTTTGTCAGCGAGAGATCAGGCTTCCCATTGACAAAGTTTCAGGTTCCTAAAGGTTCATGTCTATGTGAGTGCATGACTCGACTTGAACTAAACTAGCTGATAAGTAAAGATTAGGACGTGAAATTAGATAAGTTCGTCTCGCCCACATCTGAGTAAAGTAAAGTGAAAGTAAATTTTGAAGTCAGTTTGTTCTAATGTCAGCTGGCAGACATTGAGGTTTAAAAGAAATCATGTGACCTTCTGTGAAATGAAAATAACCTCTGGTGCACCACCGAAATGCCCGACTGTAACCCTGCAAAATGCTGCAATGCTGCATTTTCTGTTTGATACTTTACATGTCATTTACTTCAAATGCTTTTTTGTTTGGTTTTATTGTCCATGAATGCAATAAAATTCAAATTTTTCAGTATTTTATCTTTGAAACATGTTTTTTATTGTCATTTTAAATGCATTTTCATGCCCTTTTAAACCATTTTTAACAGCCTTGTGTCTTAATGGTGCTATTTGAATAAACTTGCATGGCCTTGTTGTGCATTATAATTACCTGAAACAGTTATTTTTTCAAGTCGCTTTCATATCAACAATCTAAAATCTGCAAAAAGATCAGTTTAGTATCTTATAAGACTAAAAAATCTCCAAAAATTAGAAGATGGAACTTGTAAAATTTGGTGTTTTTTGCTTGAAAAAACTGATTATTATGGCTGACTTTTCGTTTTCTGTCTTTTAACTTATTGATAAAAATATTCCTGATAAGGAAAAAACAGGACGTGACAGGATCAGAGGACAGATGGATCAAATCCCACACAAACTGTGTTTTCTGTCCACTGTTTGCAGAGATTAGCTGCAGAAGATAATGACCATTTTGCAGCCCAACAAACATCCAGATCAAATCTTTTGTTGTTGATGCGGAGGGAGAAATGTCCACAAGCACAGAGAGACAGGATTTGTTTTAAGTTTTTGGTTTAATGATGCTCAGCTTTTCTCAGCTAGAAACACTGTCTTTGTTGCTCTTTGTGAACTGTATTCCCACACTGTTGCTCTGCTCTGCCTACACACACAATAACACCCACGTCTGAGTGGAACAAGTTCGAACATGGTGGGTGTCGAGGGGGAATTCTGGGAAATGTATGCAGAGGAGGCAGGTTGAGGCAAAGCAGTTTAAATGAAACACTTTTTTTTTTAATATAAAAAATGACACAATTTTGATTCAAAAACTTGTCTCATATTTCTAATTTGCACTTTTAAGTGTAGCCACACGTTGTTAATGTAACACTTCCTGGTTCTGTGCCAAAACTGCTTGTATTTGGTTAATAAACCAGCACACAAACACCGAATCTCACCCCGTGTGTCCTCTTTCTCTCACTTTAAGAGGCCACGTTACTAAAAAATCCTACTTTACAGCAGATCTCATGATGGTACTCACTTGGTGACGGAGGCGGTGTTGACCCCTTTGACTCCTTGCTTCCAGGCGACAGCGGGCTCTTCTCGGGCGCTCGCCGGATGCTCCTCCTGAACTTCTGAACAATGCCCAGCTTCTCCTTCATGGCAGGGTCGGTCGGCGTCCCCCCGTTGCTTTTGAGCGACACTCTGTCCTCGTCAGAGTTTTCGGTAGCTTTGTCCATCATTTCTGACATCTCATCACATTAAATGACATCCAACTGTGAGGACACGATATCAAAAATAAAAAAGTTGAAGGAAACAGGAGGAGATGTCTGTCTGCACTCTGCTCTGCTGAGGTGAAAGAAAAGTTAAGCTGGTTCAGGCAGAAACAGGCTGAGCAGTTTTGTTTACAGGTAACATCCCCAACCTGCAGCTCTTGTATTCACAGAAAATACAAACTATGTCATAACAGCGGCTTTATCACATGCTCAGTGGTGTAATTTCCACTGGGAATGTCCCCGCAATTCACATTAACTGAATTTTTTCTTGTTTCCAAGATGGACAAAAAAAACCCTGCAACATTTAACAAAACAAATACTCATCATAAAATATATCAGACATGAGAAATAACTGCAGTTTCTTAACTCAAACACTCCCTTTAACAGTCAGGCCAAAGCTGATACACTTCAAATAAGATATGAGAGTAGCCAGACGTGATTTTTACCTGCCAAATAAAACATTCTTTCAGTATAATCAGTTTAAAAAAAAAACATTGCCTCAAGCGTTTGACCCAGAATCTCAAAAACACACGTCTGTTCAGCTGAGCTTTAAGCTAAACAGAGAAACAACTGATTTCATCCTGTGTGACAGTCTATAATGAAGATTTACAGCTGTAAAATTAAGCTGTCACGGCTGTAAGGACTGATTTCTTAGCCTTATATTCCTCTGGAGTTTGCTCCTTTGAAGCTACATGTAGCTTTTGATATGTACTAAGAGAAGCGACCACATCAGATCAGTCGTTCACTGGTTACCTGAGTGTGTTTTGGAATTGATTTTGACATTTTTACTGCCTGTTTTTAAAGCCTCGAACTGTCAGACTTTGCCCTTTTACTGTATCTGATAACTCGGTGCTGAAAGGTGATGGGGCCTTTGCTCTCAGCTAGAAAACTCAAAATCCTCCCTTAAATCTTCTCTGAAAACACTTTTATCTTATGGCTTTTCCTTAACTGGTAGCATTTGTTGTATTTGTTTAAATCTGGTGTTAAAGGTTGAGTAAAGTTGAAGCTGTATGCAGCCAAAGCGAGACACTGCAGGCACAACTCAGGGCTGAAATAACAACCTCCATCTTCTGAGGAGTATTTCAGGCAAAATAATCTATATTTAAATATTTTAATTACTGTTAATAATCTCCTCAGACACAACATATTCTGTCAATGAGTAACAGCTCTGCGTATTGAAGCCAAATGCTTACATTATAAATATAAAAATGTTATGATTTTATTTACTCATTTACTCATTTTACTATAGTGAAGTAATTACACATGAACAGTATAAATAATTAAACACAACAATGTCAATAAACCCCTTATACATACCTACAACTCTTATCATATTATAAAACATTTATTTTTCTGATGTTTAAGGGATTTGTAGTTTTAAACATTTGCAGGATCAGTGGATTAAAAAGGTTCCTCAAAGTCAAACACCGACTCACCTTTAAAACGCAAACAGAGCGCCATTTTTTTTTCCACTGCGTAAACAAAAACGTACCACTGCGACTGAAAGTAAACCTTTATCAATTAAAGATCAAATATTTGACTAACGCATAAAGAGTGTACAATATTTACAAACAGGCTCGTGCTGAAGGAGAAAAAAAGCCTTACCTCTTACCTGCACAGGTACAGACTGCTTCACGCGCTCCTCCTGTCTTGCTTCTCCCCCTCCGCTTTAACTTTCACTTTCTGTGGCGCAAACCACAAAATCCGGTTCGATTAAATTCCTCAGGTAGGGGAATTCACCTGAGCAGCCGGTTTTAAAGTTCCCGTAATTAAATTAAAATAAAAAGCGGCGTTTCTTGTTCAAGTGCGACTTTTTGCAGGTCAGCTGAGACAGAGATCACCTTCCTTTCTGCTCTGATTGTTGTTCACTCACCGAAAAAAGAATCGGTTAATGATTGAACAGGTGTTAACAGCGGTAAAAGTGTCGGTCAGAGAGAGTTTAAACTCTTTACTGCACGCTGATTTCACACAGGCTGTGTTTAAAGAAGACATTTCCTCTTTATAGGCAGCCTTTTTTCCCTGTGAACTCTGATCAGTTTACAGGTAGATCATGTTTTCACTACCTGGAATGTGGCGTTAAAGCACGCGACCTTGTAAGCGCTCACCTGGACTCCCCTTACAAGGTCGCGAGCCTTGATTTAATTTAAACGCGATGAAAGATGATTTTAGATTATTTGTTTCAGTAAAAATAACAAAAAAATGAGACATTTGGGGAAAACTTAACGAATTCCCGAATTAATTTCTGATATTTTGTGTTGTTAGAGACAAAAATTTGTTAAAATCCCAATTTTCTTTCTATGAAATAAACATAATATGAAGAATAGAATCTTATATTTTCTCATTTCTTTATATTTAAGGCTGAACACAAACTTTAAAAACACCTACAGCCTTTTTTTTCCTTTGTGGGGTCAAAGGTCAAAGTGTGACAAAAGATTTTATGACATAATCAATATACAACATGATTACAGGGGCTGTTGTGCCCTTTATGCCCACTGGGGGGTGTTATGTAACTCATTTGCTTCCTGAGCAGTTCACTGTCCTTTTTTTGTTTGCAGGAGAAGGAAGTTAATGTAAGTTTTGAATATGTGGACGTAAACATGGAGGTTTTTGCATTCAGCTGCTGTTTAAATCGGGTCAGACATCTGCTGCGACTCCACGAACGAGGAAACACGGATCAGATGGGGGGCATCGTGACCAACTGCTCCATCCTATAAGTGTGTGTGCGTGTGTGTGTGTGTGTGTGTGTGTGTGTGTGTGTGGCAGAGAGAGAGGATTACAGATGTATGTAAATGAAACTGTTACGGAGCAGATATCTATAGTGTCACCATCAGCTTAAGACCTCCACATTTTATCCATCCGTCCATCCATGATGCCTTTTAGCCTTCTTATTCTTCAATAAACCCACTTATATAACAATAAAAGCTGGAGGCGCAACCTTTCAGGAAATAATACATCTAAAAGTCTTATTTTTTTACATTTGTTATATTAGTTTAAAGCAGTTTTACATGTGTTAAAACTAGGGCTGTCAGTCGATTAAAAATTTTAATCGCGATTAATAGCATTTGATCCTGAGTTAACGCGTTATTAATGCGAATTTTTACCCTGCCCTTTTACATTTACAATAAATACAAATAACTTTTATTTT
>JAUZTA010052264.1:0-11220 GCA_034780835.1 Ctenochaetus striatus | reverse complement strand
CACACACACACACACACACACACACACACACACACACACACACACTCACACACACACACACACACACACACACACACTCACACACACACACACACATACATGAGCAGTTTTTAGGTCAGTCTAGATTTGTTCTTCACAGATTGTCTTTGTATTCAAATCTCTTTAAATGTATCATTCAAATCCAAGTGAACGCACAATACAAACATTGCTGAACATTACTGAAGATGCTAAAAAAGGGGCTTTCAAAAAGCTAGTGAGGGCGTGTCACAGTTTTCTTCTCCAATCTGTTTCGTTTAAAGTAAATCATTCAACTAAGCTCATAATGTCCTGATTTACATCATATAAAAACACAACGGTGGTGACTGAACACTGCAGAGGACAGACAGCTGTTTGTGTTTTACAACTAGAAAAATTCAAAGTCTGGTAAGTCAATATTTTTTATGAATATGTCACATCATATATTTCTTGCAAAATTTAACTTTTTCTTTGTTTTTATGTTTGCAGTATAACAGCTTATAGAAAAAACTAAAACAACTCTGAACAGAGCAGAAACAGCAAGAAACTTTCTTTTATGATGCTTGACAAATTGTCGTAAATACAGGATATAGAATTGACTAAAGAATAAAGAGGTAAACATCTTGGGCTCAAAAACAGAAGTTTCCAATTTAAAACAGTAAGTTCTTTATCCTTTAATTTTGATTTTAAAGGTGAGATCATCAGGTTTTGTGCTGCGTACGAGCTGAAAGCAGTTAAACCAACTTTGGATTTAATTCTGGGAACAATTAGAAGGTCAATGTTGATAGAAATGTTAAAATAATCTGATAAAATTCAGTAAATTTCTTCACACTACTTGTGCATTCACCTGTCAAATGTCTTTTAATTACTTTTGTATCAGGCTTGCACCAAGGGTTAAAGGTAAAAGCATGTAAAGGATCATGTTAAAGTGTTTGCCAAATGTGCAACTGCTCAATCACCATGTTTATTTCATCCACAGTTAATTGAAGCCAGCATGGACGAGACTGTGTGTGCGCTGCTCCTTCTGACAGGTGAGTGTGAGACCTGTGATGGCCAATCCACGGATCAATCAAGCAAATCTTTCAGTCATTGTTCTCCTCTCCTTCTGTTTCCTGCATGTAAGTCTTTTCAAAAAACCCCGTCGTAGTAGACAATTACTGTCCCTGCATGTAATGCTTATGTGGTATGAAAAATCTCATAAATACTCTTTTTTCCTCAACTTTTTCCCTAAAAAAAAATGCATTGAATGCCTTTGGTGCTCCTGCTGTTTTGCTTATTCTGGTACAAAGGACTGTGAGCCCCCTGGAGAACTTTACTCAGTCTTATTAAGACATTTTTACATTTCCTTTTTGAAATTTTTGTCCAAACGAGTATCCATTTTAAAAACAAAGTATACATAAATACTAATTACTTAGTAAAAAAGTAAAAAACAAACATTCTCCCTCCTCAGGTCTCTGCGTCCTTTCTGCATCATCTCCAGACCTCCACTTTGTAAAAATGGAGATGACCTGGAATAAAGCCAAAGACTTCTGCACCTCTAAGTTTACTGGAATGGCCAAAATAAGTGACAAGATGGCTGTGAACACAATGATGAGCACTCCAACCGATGACTACAGAGGGAAGGCCTGGATCGGATTGTACGAGAACTACACTGAATGGACCTGGGTGGATGGACATCCGGCCGCATATTCCAACTGGAAACTCGGTCAGCCGGACAACACTGACTCTGAGTCCTGTGTGTCCCTGACTGGAGATGGATTCTGGATGGATTACAGCTGCTCCGAAAAGAAACCTGCTGTTTGCTTTACTGGTGGGTAAAAACCCAATTTACATAGATTTTTGTAAATATGTGCCTAATCTGAGTTTGATGCCAGCAGCGCAATTGAAACATGATTAATAAATTCAAGGCCTAAAGTAGAAGGAGAAGAGTTACTAAGATCTCTACACATGAACAAGCAGTTCAAGTCTTTTTGTGATATTGCAGCAAGTTTGAAGATTAAAACTGTTGCAGTGTTTCTGTTTCTGGAGGTGCAAGACACCAACTCCTAAAATCAAGAGGATCTGTGTGCTTTTCAACTGCTAGGCTAAATGTATGAGTGTAGGACTATGTTAAAAAAAAATAAATGTGCTCAGTTTTCCAAAATGAATTCCTACCTTAGGCAACAACCTTATCAACCACTCTTCATATATTATTGATATAGAATGGATAAAAGTTTATTACATTAGTCACATGTTAGTTTTTCACAACACGTTATGCTCGACTTTGGATTTTCAGGCTGCATTTGTTCTGTTGCTAATTGTTCAGTTTTGCTAACACATTTCACATATATGTTCATGGTTTATTAAATAACCGTATGACTATTTCTTCCACTTCTGTTAAGATGGAGTCACTGCCGACAACCAAACCGGTAACTACATTGTTGAGACATTAATGACTTGGACAGATGCTAAATCCTACTGTGAGAAACACGGTTCAGTCCTGGCCACCGTCCCTAATCAAACAGTTAACAACATCATTCAGGAGAAGCTTTACAAGGAAAGTGAAGAAACTGTTCCTATATCTAAAAGAGCTGTAGATTTAAGTGAAGAAGATGTTGCTGAAGAGGCGTGGATTGGCCTCAGCAGACGTAAGCTCTGGTACTGGTCAGATACTGGAGAAAGCTCCTCATTTCTAAACTGGCAGGGTGGACAACCTGACAACCTGAGTGGAGGGGAAAGCTGCACAGCTGCAGCGCTGGAAGATGGAACCTGGACTGATGAGAACTGCAGCACACCATTCCCTTTCTTCTGCTACGGAAGTATGAAACACTCAAAATAAAGTAACATATACAAAGCTACCTCATTACACACAGCATGATGATCCACTTACACTTGTTATTCTGGATGTCACAGAGCAGGAAGTCCTGTGACATCTCTCATTCTTGATTTTCTCTGTGGACTCTTACTAACCCCTGCTCAAAACTAGGGCTGCAATTCATGATTATTTCATGATTTGCCTATTATTAACCTGTTAGCCTATGAGCCCAGTGTGATGTTATCAAATTTCCCGTCTTGATGACCAACAGTCAAACGTCCAAAAATGTTACATTTACCATCACATAACACCAAAAAACATATGCAAATCCTCACAAATAACAACTAGGAATGGAATATATTTGGCATTATTTATTTGAAAAATTACTTTGCTGGTTATGACAGCAGTCACAAAATCATGGAAAACAGTGGTGAGGATGAAGATCCAGTCCAGGACAGACATTGAAGATGCCCTCCATGCACACCTGCTGCTGAAGCAGGTAGTATGTGTGTATTCAAATGTGTGTGCATTTGTATGTGTGTGCGCAAATACTCACTTTGCTCTCTGAACAACACTGTTTCAGTTTTATACTGCATTGTGAGGACATGTCTGCACTAAGAGAACATTAAGGTGGATTCTCACAACTTTATATGACTGTTTGAGGGGTAAACCAATCAGTTTTGAGGTAGAGGTTTGAATTGGATTGAGGTTAAGTTAGGGGCCCAGGAACGCTGATGTGGATGTGGGTCCTCACAAGGATCAAGAGACAAGCATGAGTGTCTGTGAATGAATGCCCTTGAACCAAGATTCTTGACATTTTCCACATTCATAAAAAGGGCACATATATTGATATCATTATGTCTGTTTCATCTCAGCCTTCAGATAATCATATTTAAACAGCTTGCTTGGTCCAAGAGCAGGACTCAGTCAATGGTAAACTAATTGTAAAATATTAAAGACAATCCGAACAATCAGAACAGTCAGCAAGCAGGTTCATCATTAATCAAATCATTACACAAAGGTATTTCACAAGAGAATCAGCACTTAAACAGAGGGTTGACAAACCTTTGCATCTCATAAAATGATATTAACAGACAATTGTTTTGTCACTGAGGAGGTTGATTTTGACTCAGAAACAAAATATTTACAGTATCATCGTCTCCTTCTTTAGGTGAATGCAATGTTTGCTAAAAAAGGAATGACTGACTTAACTCTTACCTGGAAAAAAACACCAGAGAAGCAGGCAGAGACGAGGGCAGAGAACAGCACAGGTACACACAATACACAAGCGCACACACACACACACACACACATAATATATCTTCTCAAAATTAAAAAAATGCTTTTGTCTTTTCTAGGCTAGATGCTTTTTTGCAATGTGAGAACCACTCCTACGAAGATGAACCATGATGACATTGTTCGTGCAGAGGAAGTTTGATGCATGTATCGAACTTCATTACTCAGGAAATACAGAAAATATGTTCATGTTTGTCCTCCTTTAGGTTATAGACCCAGAAACACAAAGCATCGACACGTACAACACATTTTTCTGGTAGTTTTAACACTAAATTAAGTGTTGCAACTGCAGTGAAAAGGTTTCAGTTTTTCATATACCTTTAGATGGCAGCATGTTTGAGTGATATAGTAAATTTAAATGATCAGATAAACTCAGAAATACTTAGTTTCCTTTTAACATCACTAATAAATCTGAATGTTGTTATCCTTTTTTCAGTATCTTGCACTGCTCTTTTTGCTGTCGTTGTGAGGTATTTAAGTAATGACATAAAACAGCCAATAAATTCATCCATCATAAATAATAGATTAACTAAAGAATAAGTCTGGCAATATTCCATATTTTTCTAATTGTCAGAAAATCTCACTGAAAGTCCATAAACAACATTTGAATGAATTGGTACCACTAACAAGTTTGGGCATCCAATCCCCGATATGTCTTCTTCTTCATCTTCTATGGAGCTTCGTTGTTGTTCAAAAGCACAACAATGAATCACACTGTTGCTATGGCTGAGGTGTTGCTGTAGTATTTTTCACATTGTGAAGCCTCACCCAGAGCCTTTGATGCTTTCCAGGAAACCTGAGCAGGCAGTTATGCTAACATGGGAGGGTCTTCAGCTGACTGAGCTCACCTGGGCTCTTAGATTATATAAACCAGCTCATGTGTTCACACTGCTTCTCCACTACACTCCACGTGTTTTCCCACTCCTTCTTCATGTTAACAAAGGCGATAACAGAACACACTTTTCTCTGCCAGCACATCAACAATGCAAACAGAGTTTCTCACTGTTTTCACCCTGGACAGAGTTTTCCCCGAAGATCCATTTTCAGTGACCTAAAACTGTGTTTGTGTAACATAATAATTTTGTTTGAAGCCGGACAACACAGTGCAGCTCACAGTGTTCATGTTTGAGCCTGAGGGAACTCACATTAGCAGGATCTACACATTAAAATACCTTCTATAATATGACTTAACCAAACCTCAGTGGGAGGATTAACTTAAAGGCAAATGCAGCGGAGACAGTACCGATCCATTTACATTTTATTTTACTGTTTTGAATAAGAAATCACCCGAAAAGATTTGTTTGCTCTCTTCCTGTTTGTTAGTGTCAGAATTAAATATTCAAGAAAATTACATGAGTGTAAAGTTTTGGTGCCCAGATAATGTCAGTACAGCTGAAAATCTGATCTGCATAAAGCTGCAGATTCCTGCAGAATGTAAAATAAGCCTGATGGTGACTTTGTAAAGCCATGAGATGTCGAGTTGTCAAATCAAAATCGAGTTATTGCTCCATCTCTGCATAACTCAGATGACAACACACACAACAGGTGAGCAGACACACAATTTTCAGGCTTAATCTCTATCTGAATGAAAATGTTGCATTTCCTGTGTGTTTTAAAACTCTCAGCCAATCAGAGGGCTGCTGCAGGACTTGAGTTACATGACTTCACCTAAGAGCAACTTTCATCTTTTGTCTGTTTTAGCAAAGTTGACTAAGTGGCCTGTGATTAGATCGTTGAAGTTCTTGTCTCCATCAAAAACAGCTTCTTTAATGTCATTGGAGTCATCACTTAACATGGAGAACTTTTCACTTTTTATGCCTTGTATCTGAAACAAACTCAGAGAAAACTTGACATCTCTTCAAACTCAATTAATACATCTGTTTGCACTGTATTTCACTGATTATCATATCATGCATTTCACTCTTACTGGACTGTAATTTTTATTCTTGTTTTATCTATTTTATTCTATTTTATCTTCTGTTTAATTCCCTCTTTTTTAATCATTCACCTTCTTTTTATTTTGCCTTGTGTTGTCTTCTTTAATGTCTTGTGACTTGCAGGGTTGCCTTGTTGTTCAGAGGAGCTTTGCAAATAAATTTGCCCTCCAGTGGCCAAAACATCAGTTAAAACAGCTGTAACAAAATGTGATAACACCTTATTGCTATGTAAGAAATGGAAAATGGAAGAAAAGGAGGACTTTTTAAATCAACTATATTGTCTGCATTGAGTTAATATATTAACGATGTAACCAATCTCAACGAATGACTTTTACCAAAGTCACACTTTGCATATGAAAATAGTGTCGAGCACATCACATTTCTCAGGAAGTTAAAGCCAAAATTCACACTCACCTGGTTCAGTGATTTGAGGGATCTCATCCTTACAATAATATTTAATAGCTGGATTATAAACTGGTAAGTACTTTCTGACGTTTTCAGGACAGCTATTTTAACAAGAAGTAAAAGGATTTTATAATAAACTTTGACTGCAGGAAAATAATTACCAAACTGTTTACTTTGGCTAAGAGATGGCAGACAGTTAAAACTACACATTTAACTGCTTTCGTGTTTCAAAAATCTTTTTTCAAAGTTGCTAATTTTTTAAAAGTTTTTACATATTAAAGCAAAGCTTTGAAATCTGAAACTTATTTTAACAGCATTCCAGTGACATTGTTTTAATAGGAAGCAAGTCCTGAGTACATATAATAACAGTGGTTAAAAGTTTTTTTTTTAAATGTTTCCTGTCAAAGCAAATTTAATGCAGATTTAATATTAAATCCTTTGGACCTGTAAATGACTAAAATCATAATTACTGAGAATCAAATATAATGGTCTCTGAAATACAAAATACACAATCACCATTTACCTGTTAGGACTTGTGTCTTATCAAAATAATTCATCCATAGAGTTTGGTGACTTTATCCAAATTTCCAGCCTCGCCTGGTTCTAAGGAGAGCAAAAGTCCACATCTGCCAGAATACCTAAAAAAAACAGCTGTGATTTTTCATGTTTTACTTACAGATTTTTCTCTTTGTTTACAGTTAAATTGGAGATAGATTGTTTTGTGACTCTGATTCTCCTCTCCTTCTTAGGTAAGGTCAATGGTGTCAGCTACGTAACTTTATGGATAATATGTATTTATTTCTTTTTAGTTACACCACATTATTGTAAGCCTGTTAATTCATACAGCCTGAAAGAAGTTTATAAACAGAGAATAAATGCACAAAGGGCAGAGATTTATGTTTCTATAAAAGATGAACGAAAGATTATTATGAGCTATTTTCTGCAGAGGACAAAAACATCATGTGCCCTGACATCACAATATAATTTTTAAAAACATCTTCAAAACTGCTGAGTCAGTTTTTAGCAATTACAGAAAATTGCAAAGTTTTTTTATTTGAATTAATCATATGAACGTATCCTCTATCATCAACCCTCAGGATTCAGTTGCAGCTCCTGCTCTCAGTTCCCTGTGAAAACGTACCGCTATATTAACTTGACAATGAACTGGACCGAAGCTCAGCATTACTGCAGAGCAAAATACACAGACCTGGCAACCATTGAAAGCAAGGCTGACATAAGCAGGCTAAAACCCACTATTTCTTATACATTAGCATGGATTGGACTGAGAGATGATCCAAAATCTTGGAGGGAAGCGATGGGCAATGATACAAACTCCTGGAGATGGTCAGCGACCGGTGAAACAAGCAAAACAGGTTACCAAAACTGGAATATAAAGGAGCCAACATGTGGAGCAGGAAAAGAAAACTGTGTAACAATGGGTGCTAATGGAGAATGGTTTGATGCTACCTGTAATGCACGGAGGAGTGTGGTTTGTTACACTGGTAAAAAAAAGTTTTGAGTTCATAAACTTTATTTACTGACTGTCAGATTTTTTTTTCACTTTGCATCTCAGCTCTTTCTTTGTTTTGTTTTTGTTTTTTTACTGCCAGTTAGTTCTGATGCTCAAACCAACTTCTTTCAGGATTAATGAAACTTTGGTTCTATCTATCAAAACCAGCCAATGTTCCCAACAGTTTTGAGTAGAAACGTTGTTTGAAAGATTCATCATCAACAGGGAGCACTGCATAAAGCCCAACAACCTGTGTATCAACATGACACATCTGCTTCAGTGCCAAAAACTCCTATTTTTTCTCAATCAGATCCAACTTTTTGAGTCCTGAACCTTTTTTTTAAGTGGAAATGCTTAATTTCAGTTGTAAATTTGGGCATTTTAATATGAAGCTCTGTGCCAATTGACTTGTTTTTGGAGCCAGCCTCAAGTGGCCATTTAAGGAACTGCAGTTTTAGGCATTTTTCCCTCTTGACACAGACAAACAAAAATTTGATTGTCAGATTGACATTCATTCATTGAAAAAGAAAACATGGAGTTAATATAAATAATTTCACAATCTTTTAGCTCAAGTTGTGAGTTGCTGACATTGCCTCACTGCACAGAAAAGATAACTGCAATGCCACAAAAGGGATAACTTCATTAATTGTGACACCGGCTTCTTCTCTGTCTTTCGCAGCTACAAGCCAAAATAACATAACCTACGTGTTCATCTCAGCTCAGAAAACGTGGGATTCTGCTAAAGCATACTGCAAAAAGCACTACACGGACCTGCCTGTGATCGAGAGCAGTGCAGAAAACAACAAGGTAAACTCTGCAAAACCGGCCCATACTGAGGTTTGGATCGGCCTGTATCGAGTGCCATGGACCTGGTCCGACAAGACCCAAAGCTCCTTCAGGGCCTGGGCTGCAGGCAGACCAAATAACTTTGGTGGAAACCAGCTCTGTACAGTGGAGTCCCCTAAGCATGATTGGAATGATGAGGAATGTTACTCAAAGAACATTTTCATCTGTCAACAAGGTAAACATTCGGCATCACAAAGATATTTCTTTTGGGCTTTATCAATCAGAATTCAGAGCATGTGTCTCTTGTTATTGTACTGTTAAGTTTTAAAATTGAAGACCATGGTGAGGATGAAGATTCAAACCAATGCTGACATAACCAACCCCGCTATTAACACTCAGATCCTCCAACAGGTAAAATCCTCTCTCTTTCTCTTGTTTTTTGTAGACGTAGAAAGAGGAGCAATCCAAAGTTTACAACAAAAGTGCATACATAACATGCATTTCTTTTCTTTCTCCTCAGCTCAGTGCAATGCTAACAAGTCACGGACTGACTGACTTCCATCTGCGATGGAACATTCAGCCCAGACAGCAGGAGAGAGAGAAACTCACTGAACCCTTGATTTAATTCACATGTATTACATATGTTTCTTTGTAAACCTCAGTAAATGATATAATCACTCTGTTGTGCTATTACTGAAGAAAACATGTTTGTGACATAGAAAAAGAAGAAAACAATATAAGTGTATGATATATTTCAGATTTTTGTTGTGTCCTGACTTTTGATGTGGTTTGCTGAGTAACCTTTTAAGAATTATTGTCCAAAAAGCTGAATTAAATAAAATGGCAAATGCAAAAAGGGCATAAATTCTCATATGTGATGGTTAAAAGTAACAGCCTTGATCAAGCAGAAGCGAGACTGCTTCAAATCTGAAAGCTGAAACCAAACCTATCATTTGAATATACCACTTGATTATGTGGTGTTCTTCTCAATCAAATGTGTGGGTTAGTAACTACATCAAATAATTTGATTAAACAAAAACTAAAGAGGAGTTAAATCCAAATTAGTTGCTTTTTAAACCCTAATTTATCCGAGTCTTCAATACAGGACTGTATTTCATTACATTGAGTGGTGTTTTAAATATTCACCTTTATAACTATTACCCCAGTATTAGACATAATTAAATTTACACATTTTGACATTCTGAGCAACTAAACATTCTAATTTTTTTAAAAGTCGAACATATAATTGATTAAATGTACTTAACAGCTTTACACTGTACAGATGTGTCTTCTTGTGTCTCATCATTGTTTATCATTATAATTTAATTTTCTATCACCAGTTACATCATGGAGTTTTGTCTTTTCATTACACTATTACATGCCCTTTAAATGAATTACTTGTAAATGACATTTAATAAATAAATTTACAATAAATCTTAAATAAAGAATAAAGTGAGTCACAATTTCAAGCTTGTTTTCTTCTGACAAAGAAAATGTGTCATAAATCTGTATTTGGATGTCATATAATGCTAATGAAGGCTACATTAACATAAACATGTAATGCACCACAGGAGATAACCTTTTACCAAGGTCATGACTTTGCATATGAAAATATTAGCAGGATCACACTATAACCTGCATCACGTATTAAAAGGCATTAGCAAACGTCTTCGTGTTCAAAGAGTCCAGATCAACAATCAACAGCTGGATCTGGAACCTGTAGGTGAGCGTTTTATATTTCTGAAGAGTCTGTCAGATAATGAAATATAACTACAGGTTTACAATGCTCTCAGCAAAGCCAGAAACTAAATTCTTATTTAAACTTATATGCAATTATTGTTTTTAAAAAGTGAAAAAAGGTGATTGGGCTGCTACAAACATGACAGTTCAAATCTGAAACTTTTTAAACATGCCTCTTTTGAAATGGTTTTATTTAAAATGGAACATATAACCTTAGTAACATTTAAAATAATCAATAATCATTTAATCTACAGTGATGTGTATTGTCAGCCAGGTGAGATGTGTTGTGTTTCTGCTAAATAATATTTATTCTCAAGAACATTTGGGCCCATTTCTGGTCACCACTGTGCCTTTTCTTTTAATGTTATTTGATTGCACAATTGAGGCCTCTGTCATTGCAGAGTGTTTTTATCCGTCTTTTATCTATAAGAGGTTTCTTTGACCGACTGACATACATTTGTGTATAAGGAAGAGCAAAAGTTGTTACTGCTGTTTAATTATAAGTTGATAAAGATTCATTATCATACCTGCCACCTTATTTGCCACCTGTGCCCATTTCCTGCCCTTAATGCTACGAAACAAGCTGCATAACTTTGTCAGAGTACCTCAGGAACACCCATGTGGTTGTTTTGGGTCTTTAAAGTTTGTGGAATGTATTTTATTATTTTTATTATTATTCATGTCTTGTCTTTATGTTTGTCTGCAGTGGAGTCATAAATGGAGCATAAAGTGACTCT
>JAUZTA010052216.1:0-11229 GCA_034780835.1 Ctenochaetus striatus | reverse complement strand
CACACACACACACACACACACACACATATATATATACATATATACATATATACATATATATATATATATATATATATATATATCATGACAATCATGACACAACATAACAATAATACAATTATATATCTCTCTCTATATAAATATATACATCATGACAATAAACTGTTAGCTAATGTTTCTCACAGCTCTTGTTGTGTAACAATAATCGATCTTGAACAGTTACTGTCACACAAAATGATTTTGCTTGGGAGAAATTCAGACTCATGAACCTTTGGTTGACCATTTGTTTGTTTGTTTGTTTAGTTGTAGAAAGCAGCACATAAACGAAAATCAAAGAAGAGTGTTCACATATCTTTGTGTTCAGCTGAATGATCAGTAAAGGGTTACGTTATTTTTATGGCCTTCAGATGTGGGATGGCACTTCTGGGAACAGGTTTGTCCAAGTTGCTCTATCTGCCCTACTTTCCCAAACAATAACTGCGCAACAAACGTACTTACAGGTTTTGTTTGTAATCGTTTAGGCCATATCTGCTCGAACTCACACAAAGGTAAGTTTTTATTCCATTTAAGACTTCTAAAGTTATGACAGTGTCTGTATATGGTCCAGTAACGTTACTGATACCTAACCAAATGAACCAATTTAAGCCGTTAACTGCTCGTTGCGTCTTTTAATGGCCGAATATCTCATGTTCGAACTCACCGGATAATATTTAAACATCTTGACAAAATCTCGGGGAAGAAATGATGTTTGTCTGGTGGACTTAAATCAAAACACATGGCTAAACATCCGCGTTAGGCACACGAAATACACAATCCATGTCAGATCCAAGATGGCGCCTGACATCGTCTTTGCCCATCGACTTCAGGGTTCAGAGGCAACACGCTCAGTGCTGCCACGCGTGACTGGGAGCTTTACTACCACAATACTTACAGAGGATTATATTAAACTATGGCAGTATTTGACAGAAATGCTACTGGATCTTTCCGGAGTCAGGATGAAGCCCGTTTTTCTGTCATTTTTTGAGGGCCAAAAATGAAGTTCGACGCTCAACTAATACAATAAGCTTCCGACCACCGGTGGCAGCACTGAGCACACTGCTGCGCAGTTAGCAACATTCCTCTCAGCAAGAGAAGAAGACGTTAGGCGTTCTCTAGGAACGCTGCATTTATGTATTTAAAATTTGAATAAGTCAGTTTTCTTTTACATCGTCCTTTTAATTCTCGGTACGTTTTGAAGAACAACCACATAAAATATTGTTTCTTGCAAATGTCTCGTTTTTTCCAGTTTGTTTGAGGTCTAGCAGTTGCGTTGTTATACTTAATGTTTATGTTTACAGGTAACTAACTTACTGTAAGCTAATTATTCTGATTTCAGTAAGGTTAATACGACGATAACGTTAATTGTCCTATTGAGTAATATGAAATGGAAAAGAGACAGGAAGCAAAGGAAGAGTTCGGTTTATTCAGTCTCTTTATCGAAGGCTTTTAAACCAAAATTAAATGGAAAGGGTGAACTTTGTATTAAACTGCAAACACATAAGTGATAGCTTACATGATTCTTACAGACCTTGTCACAGTCAGTTACACCTTTTTTCTTACTATAACGGAGTAAGTGTAGCTTGTCTTCATCCTGTTTGCCTCCTGTCAGTTTTATTAGGTACACCAAGAAAAAAACCAACGCCATCTTATTAATACAACAGTCTAAATAACACAAACACCTGTACTAGCTAATATCCATCAGTTAGCCTCAGTGATTGCTGCGCTTCAGTGTGGTAGACTCCCTCAATAAATTTGAGGATTTCACCAGAGACAGATTTAGAAAAGACAAATAACAATCAAAGCAGCAGAGCTTATCACATCCTTATTTCAGTTCCTGGTGCGGTCAGCCTCAAAAACTGCTGACAGTGTACTTTTCTGCAGTATAAAAGTCCAGCTTGATTATAAATCTGTATTTCATCAGATCCATCCTGCTTGGTGACTTGCACTGTCTTTTAAACATTATGCCTTTGTACATTAAATTTGGGGAGTGCCCTCTAACTTCCATCAGGAAAAAGGACATATATCCTATTGCACTATAATAGCCTCCAAAAATCACATTTTAATTAAGTAATTAGTTCATTACAATGTTTTTAATAATTATTATTATTATTATTTTTAATAGTCAACACCCTTTAACCCCCCTCATATGAGCATGAATGAAGTTTCTTGTGTTTGAAATGACAGAAGGACAAATAACATAAGATTAAGAAAATAAATTTTTAAAATAACGTTATTTATTATTATTCATTTTTTAATGCACTATCCCGGAAGCTGTGTTGTGTGCACGTTTCAACAGCCATGTTTTAAACTGAGTTTTAGGTTTGAAATAAACATGACAATGATTCAGTAAAAACCTAAATTAAGTTAGTTATCAAATATCAACCAGTATTTTATGTCGTAGTTTCAGGCCTAAAAAAACAGCAGCCATATTCAGATTGAGCAGATTTAAACTCTGTTGTCTCTTTCTGTCTGCAAGAGCAGGCAGGATGTCTGTGACCATGTCCAAAGCCGATGGAGTCACTGTGCTCACTCTGACCACTGACCCCCAAAGTTCCTGTCCTCCAATCTGCCAAATCTTCAAGGGTCTTTGCTACAGCCCTGCGCTATGCTCTGTGTCTCAGCACCTGAAGAAGATCCAGGGAATGTCTCAGTCTGTACTGGGGGTGAGTTACAACCTCATATGTTACTGATTTTTACTGATTACACTGCCACGACTCTGTACCTGCTTTCAGGTAAAGTTCTGTTTATAAAGCAGAGTATAGTAGTTGTCATATTAAAGGCAGTAAAGGTGTTTGTCGTTCATTCTGTGTTTCTCCTCCGCAGGCTCTGCACATCATGGTTGGGTTGCTCAACATCGGCCTTGGAGCGATTCTCTGTAGCAGTGGCAGTGGCTCTTGGTATGAATTGGATACCAAGTATCCTTACTGGATGGGAGGACTGGTAAGTCAGTATGGTAATTGCTTTTTACTGGTATGTAATTATTATTTTCCTGGCAAAAGTGACATCTGTATAATTATATGTTTCTTGGTAAGCGAGCTTGTTTTGCACTTGAAATAGTCTTTTTTTCTTACAAAATTCAAATCTGTTTCCTTCTAAGTCCGACCCCAAGCGCCGAGTGTGGAAGCAAAAACAACTTTACTGGGGCTGTTAGAGTTGCCCCCTGACTTTTTATGCATATTTAACTGGACTTTGTATGTGGTCTGTGGCTGTGACCAAAGTGTGAGGAGATTTCCTGGCATTACATGCTTCCTTATTTAGAGTTAGTCTTCAGATCTGTACACATACTTTTGTTCCTCCCTTCATCAGGTCCTGCAGTAATACAGATTTTTTCAGTATTGGTTGTCCTTAATAAAACCCGTTTAGTTCTTTTTGCGCTTGAAGTGTCTTGTTTATTTTTTTGTAACTGTGAATGAAATTTGGTTTGCCATGTTTGCTGCTTGGTGGGATTTTGCAACAATTGGGTAGCCTAACTGTACAGGTTTGATAATATGGCTTTAACATGGCTGCATTACAAAATAAAATCTGCTTCTCTGAAAGATAAAACATTAACACATTTTCATTATCAGTTTGATCATATCACTCAACATATGCAAATGTAAATTTAAAAGTTTCCAGCCCTTTAGGAGGCTTTTCACCTGTAAACCCTCATTCAGCAGCTTTGAATAATTTTAAATGCAAATACATTCATTCTCCTGATGAAAAGGAAGTTAAAAGATTTTGCTTTCTGTCTTTTCTCTAGTTCATTTTTTTTGGCTCGATGTGCATTTTGTCTGAGAAGTGCCCAAGTCCATGTCTGGTGAGTAGATCCACATTATTGTTCATTTTATTGTCCTCTCTTATTCCTGTCTTATTTCAAGTAAACAGGGGAGAATTTTGTCTCTGTCTCACACTTCTTCAGTATACATTATATATCTTTTTAGAGTGCTGAAGGTGCTCAGGTTCAGTGTTTTGCTCATAGGCACTTCGGCAGAGATGCAGGTTCTTAAGTTGAACCTCAGTGACTCTGCAGTGATACAAACCCATCAGTGTGGAATCGTATGTGACTCTTTAAATAAGTGTGCTGCATGCTGTTTGTTTCCCTGCATGTTGTTATGTTTGTTTGCACATAAACTGACTAGTTTTTGTATTTCAGGTCTTCCTCAACGTGACTCTGAATCTAGCAGGAGTCGGTTTTGCCATTGCAGCCATCGTACTCTACTCCATCAATTTGGCAAAAATAAGATTCTGGTGGATATGTGACAATGATAGGTATTACTACTACGGGAGGGACTACCAAACAACGACTCCATCACCTTATGAGGATTTGATGAAGAGCAGATGCTTGGAGGGCAAAGAACTGCTTATTGTAAGTGTGGAAAATTTCATGTCAGTAGTTACAAAGTTGCATGACTGATGACTTTTAAAACAGAGAAATCAAATTATCTTACAGGCATTGTCTTAAAAGTTAATATCCACAGTTACTATTTGCAGAATTGTAATAGATTCTTTATGAAAATGAGTTTACAGCAGACTTCATTCAGAAAAAAGTAGTTTGTCAAATTGTTGAAGTCATTTAACAAAAAATACTTGCCAAAAGTGAGCTGATTCTGGTGTCTTCAATGTAAAATTTCACATCTTTTCTGAGTTTTATATAACCTGAATATTTAGCGTACTTTTCGGACTATAAGCCGCACCCACTAAATGTAACAGCTAAAACCACTAAAGCTGTCTTCTTCAGTGTCGGAGTTTAAAAGCCTCGGAATTACTTCGTCACACTCATGCAAATTAGCCGTATCATAGTTTAAGCCGAAAGGTTCAAAGCGTCGGAAAAAGCAGCAGCTTATAGTCCGGAAATTACGGTACAGGTTTTTGACTCCTGGTCTGACTGAGTCAGTCACAAAAGGACGTCCCAGTGTACTTAGAGAGTGGTGATGCCAGATGACTAAATAACCAATCATCACCAGTCAACCTCCAGGCTGTCAGAGTGTTCAACCCTAGTATGATGCATTTGGTGACAACTTACAACATTAATGCTCATGTATGATAGAAATATTTACAATTAAGCTAAAATTCCCAAACAGGTCAAAAGATTTGATGGATAACACATGTGTCGTCTTGTAATTGTTGGATAAACATTCTTAAACTGCTAATCATCTAGTAATTTTTCAAAAGATAAAACCGATAGCTTTAAAATGTCAAAGCCTGCACTGTTTTTGTGTTTCTGCAGATGCTCACTCAAAGCATCAACGCTGTGCTGATTGTGCTGTCGGTCCTGGAGCTCTGCATCACCATCAGCTCCGCTGTGATGGGCATCAAAGTTTTGAGGAACAAAGAAAAGCAAGAAAAGCAGGTAAGAATCTTAAAAAAAAAACCCATCTCTTTCTGTCTGTTCAACCTGAATTTGCCCAGGGTGTGATTATTAAATACAAATGCTCTGTTTTTTCTTTTATATAACATTTTGTTTGAATGTTTTTGTTCCTGTTCTGAATTTTTTGACGCCTATTAGAAAAAAATATATGTACTAAATTTTACTGCAAAAATCAGATGATCCCTGCAGGAAACAGGAGCAGTAACTTTCATGATCGCATTGCATCAATACAAATCGAATATTTGCTTTTCTTAAAGATTATAGTCTGTCAGCACCTTTTTATCTGCTTTTTTAATTCTTTTTTTTTTCTTTTAGAGTGCTGATGACCCAGAACAATTCAAACCACTGCTGGAGGGACTCACAAGTGACCCTGTGGTCTGAATAAAAGTCTCTCCTTCATGCTCTCGGTTGTTGTAAACCTGTGTATCTACATCATTGACTGTATGTATCTCAGTGTCAATGATATATATGGAACTTCAGCTTAAAGGGTCTCTGCCAAACTTCATCTACAAGGGAACGCATTTATATTTGCACTTATATTTTAATTTTTGGTAATAATCTGCACTATAATTATGCTGTGATGCATTTCTTTTTTTATTGTTTTCTCTGCTATGTTTTTCTGTCAAGAAAAAGGGAGGAAAAAGGGTTTATGCACTTGTGTGTGACACTGATATATTGTTTGTTCTTTACACTGTGTTTTGACTTGTTTGTTTTTTTTTAGTTTTTCTCTTTTTGTGCACACTTTTGGATGAAAACAATCACTTTTGAAAATCATTTTTTGTAAATGCCACTTCATGTCAAAATAAAAGTTTACTTCTGGTCCAGTTTGCGGTTCATACGAGTGTGATGTAACAAGCCTGAAGCCTCCAGTGCACATGCAGTGAAAATGACAGATTTTTACAGTAATTCTGTTTGGCAGCTTCCTCCTGCACCACTCACTTTTGTTGGGCTTTTATTCTGAAAAAAAAAAAAGTGGAACAGCCTTATAGGAAGTAACATTTTTGTTGCTGCTTACTGAGTTGAGGCTGCTGACAGAGGAACCTGACAGTGGAAGTAACAGCATCGAATCATTAACAGGTGAGTTCTCGTTTTGTATTGTGAACTTTTTAACAAGACCACGTTAAGTGAGCTCTGAACTGGTATGTGGGTATTTGTTAATGGTAAAATCTGTCAAATATGAGCTTCATTATATTGTTTCTGTGATCTGTGTGACAGAGGTCAGTTAAGGGGAAGTGATTCAGAGGAAAAATGATTAAAAGCAACAAAGAAAGTGCTGCATTCTCGAAACTAGTTGAGTTTACCCCCCAAAAAAGGAAAGTAACGAACCATCCAGATGAAAAAAACTTTACTTTTGTGTCTTTGCAAAAACATTTAAAAGAATTGATAAATTTAAATGCCACAAAGTACAAATTATGACCATGTGCCACATACTTTTGATATAATGTATTTTAGACGTCTTCATGGAGAAAACACACTAAGCAGGTCAAAAACCGAATCAGACAATGCTTTTACTTTGGTATCTGAAGCCTCTGCAGCATATTTCAGAGTTGCTAAATAACAAACTTCCAGCAAGGGACAATAAATTTAATCTTTCTCCCCACAGCCACATTGTAATACAACTGCATACTTGGATTTGATAGTGTTTTGGTCGATACCAGTGACTCTCTGTTTGCTTTGCCAGGTGTTGAGATTTGAACACATTCATAGACTGACCCATTGTCCTTCTGCACACACACACACCTGAAACATAAAATGTGCCTATTTCTTTTCTGGTTCATCAGTTACACAGGAACATGTTAACTTATGGTACTTTTGACTTATGGTTAAAGCTCTCAAGCTTGTTTTGCATGTGTTTTGCATGTGCAAGTCTGTGAAGATGCCCAATCCCGTCTTCAAACATAAGGAAGTGACGGTCGTGTCTGAGGCGGCCGACGGTGAGAACATGTTTCCATCTCTGTGCCAAATCCTGAAGGCTCTGTGCTCCGATCTGCATCGCTGCTTGAGGCATCAGAGGCTGATGGAGAAGACCGGCATCCATCCTGCTCTGGGGGTGAGACACACACACACACACACACACAGCTGTTGACTTCAGATCCAAAGACATTCAGTATGTGACGATGAGATCATTCGTTTTGGACCTTTTGCAGACTGTGCAGATCATGGTGGGGCTGTTCAACATTGGACTCGGGCCTGGACGAACCAGCACAAGTCCTGGGGATCTGACCAGCCTGGGAGCTGCCTATTGGCTGGGTGCTGTGGTAAAATATTTCTGTTACACTATGACTGCAGATAATGTGTCTTGTTCATTGGCTGTTAAGTTCTATACATGCAGGGAGTTCAACAGAGATATTATTGAAGGACACAAAGCAGCAATATTGTTCTACGATAACAGTTTTCCTGATTTAAACAATAGTTTCTGCATGATTGTCACTGATATGAGCTTTCTGCTGCTCTCTCATCAGTTCATTGTGACTGGAATCATGTCCATTCTGGCCGGACAGTTTCCTTCTTCCTGCTTGGTGAGTAGAGAAAAACCAAACTCCACTGTCGACCAAAAGGAAATGAAGAACTAAACTGAGGTGTTCTGTTTCTCAGATGAGCTTCACCGTGTTTTTTAACATCGCTGGAGCCATCTTTTCCATCACCGCCGCCGTTCTGTACGCCATTGACCTGTCATATGCTTCTATCCTGTGGATTTGTGACCGCGGCAGGAACGATGCTGGTTATGATAGAGACGCCTGCAGAGAGTTGGCACTCTTTGCTCAGGTAACTTACACTGGAAAACGTATTTAGAGCCTTGATTTCAGTAAAGATGTTGATGCCACACAGTAAAAACACTCTGTTATGAGTAAAGCTCCTGCACTGAAAAATGTTACTGAAGTTAAAAATTGTATGGACAGGAATATGTCATGAATTTTAAAGTATACAAGGCAGAAAAATGCTTTTATGACTGCCATATTGTTATATTTTGTTGATTTGATTAATTAAGTATGAAATAATTTGCTTATTATTTTCTTTATTAATCAATTACTTGTTTAGTTTCTTCTGAAAATAGTGAGAGATACTGACACAATTGCCCAGAGCTCAATGCGACTCGTTCACAAAGCTTTGTTTTGTCAAACCAGTAGCACCAAGTTGACATCAAAATGAAAATACTAATAATTTTTTTAAAAAGTGACACCACTTAAAAGGCAGTAAGTCTTCACATCTCAAAAACTGGAACCCTCAAATATTTTTGCCCCAAAAATGGATTCAATAATAAGCAAAATAATTACCATATTTTTTCAGTCAACATATCAGCTATATATTTCAACAACGAGTACACTGCTAAGACTTGGAGTTAGTCATCCAACTTGATTAATTTGATTTGAAACTGTAGTTTTTACAGTTTGCAAGTGTGGAAACTCATTTAAATATATTTTTTTATTACATTCAATCAAACCTAAACATTTTTTAAACATTTCTCTCCAATCAGAGCATGTTGACGTACATGGACGCCACGCTGATCGCCATGGCTGCTCTGCAGTTCTTTTTCAGCATCAGAGTTGCTGTTCTGGGCATCAAGGCTTTGACCAGTGAGGTGAAAAAAGGTATGAAACCTGAAAATAAAGACATGAATTACAGGGCAGCTTGGTGGAGTATTCAGAAGGTGAAGCAAAGCATTAAAGGAAGGAGCAGTAAAAGCTGCTGGAGCAACAGTAACAGAATAACAGGGTTAAAAAAAGTAGAAGCCGCTGCGTTTCTGTTGCAGGATTTAATATTTGCTGAGTTAAATTCAATAAAGAGTCACATTGCAGAATTCTTAACTTCCATCCAGTGTTTGTTTTACTAAATCTGATCTTTTTTTTGTGCAAACAGGCTGGCAGAAGTGTTGAAGATCAGCGGCCTCAGCTGAAAGACATCCTCCTCACCGGTCCTCACGTTTAAAGTCACTTCAGCTAAACACATGAATGATCATAAATATGTTGCACATCACTGTAATACACAAGCTTTTACATACAGTTCACTTGCTGAAAGTAATTCAAACTGCTATATATCACCATTTATTACCAATCTGTGTGAGTTAATTGTTTCTCTGTCTGTTTCTGAATGATTTTTCAATTAAAGCTGCTCAAAGAAAAACTGTTTAAAATGGTTTTTTCAGTTGTAATTTTTTTCTGATGAATTTCCTTTCAGTTAAGTTGTATTACAAAAGCTAAATACTTCAAAATAAAACCAAATCTGTAAGCGCTGATGTCACCAGAGGTGGCTGGAAGTGTAGGTTTTTATGTTTTAAGTATAGCGGTAGTTAAATTGCCAACACTTGTTATGGAGCTTTTAGTGTCTTTCAAGTTCATTAAAAAAATGATCCCACACAAAGTGACGGATAATTAAGTTAAACTTTCCACATCCTTATCTGCAGCTCTGACACTAAGTGGCTCAAAAAATCACTGACTCAATTATAATACTCAAGATGCTCAAACTAGGAAATTATAAAGGTTTACAGATTTATTTTTGCCCTTAATAGACACATCAACAACTGATCGTTCATGCAAAAGTAAAAACCTATTTTATTTTGACAATAAAGATGTAAACAAACCCTAAATGTGCTTGCAATCAGTGTGTAGCATTGCCTAGCTTTCGTGCACAACTAGTTATTTTTTTATTTTTATAATGTATTAGCTATAATGTGTTGGTTCACATTGACATGACAGAAACACTTACAAGTTTATTTTAATTTTCAGTAAACCTTTGTGATTTGTAGTAATATGTAGTATTTAAAACATCTGAAGTTTGCTGTTAAATAATGTTCTTGACATAACTGTTTTCAGCAAACTCCAACTCTGTATATGTATAAATACAAAAAACAGGACTGCGATTTACATAGCTAAAAATTTCAGACCATTAATGTGTAGAAAATCTGAATTAAGGTTAAAAATGACTGATTTGTTTGGTATCCTCTACCAACAAACCGCCCTTTGAACAATAAAAAAATGACCGGAGATAATATGACACGGCATAAATTGCAGAATTATACTGTCTATTTGAGAAACCAAAAAATGTTTATGTGAACTTTTAAAATTGTAAAACAGTAGACATAAACATAAATAATATAAAATTATATTTTTGAGTGTCTTATATTCACTTCATTGTTTCCCAACTTGTGCTTGTAACCCAACATCTGAGGAAAGAATGAAATAAAATACCAAACTGAAATACTTATACTATAAGTAAGTGAACATAATTTAAGTTAAGTACTTGTAAGTACCCGTATGTTGCTTACATTATGTCGTGGCCAAGGATCCCGTTGTTTCTTCTGCTACTGCCTTTATTTTTCTCGGTGCAAAATTAATTTTGAGGAGCGTAATTTTGGCAATGACACTTTTATTTTGAAAGAATCAAAAGAGCAACCGGAAGTGTCTTGTTGTTCCCGCCCTGAACTCAGCATCTTCAAGACGGACTGTCGCAGTTGCGGCTAAAGGGCGAAAAGCCACCAAACAGGTGAGTTCTGAGCTTAAAAATCCCCCATAATTCATAGTAATTTAACTTCGCAATGAGACGGTCTGTTTATTGATCTCTGATCAGGAGTCATCGGAGGTCTTTTGTTGATATTTTTTTTTTTTATGAGTGGTGTGTTATGAAAAATGATTACATCAGCTTGATTTACTCAGTTGTTATTGATTATGTGACCATTTTGAATATTTTTTGAGTGTGTGCACGTGCTTTTGTTTGATTTTATAACATGAGAATTAATCATTTGTAAGGCTTTTATGGAAATCCTGTTTCTGATGAAAGGCAAGTGAGACGGGAGGAAGTGCATCACACGATTTCTGGGAACCGATCTGCATCTGATGGTTGTTTGG
>JAUZTA010052128.1:0-11247 GCA_034780835.1 Ctenochaetus striatus | reverse complement strand
AAGAAGGAGAAGGACAAGAAGGTAGAACAACAGAGAGGGCAGAATTGGAAAACACAAACAAGAGGAAGAGGAGCATAGGAAGAAGAGAAGAAGGACAACATCAAGAAGAAAAGAAGAAGGGTAACACCAAGGAAAGAAAGATAGACATATAAAAGAGAGAAGAAGAAAAGAACCTAAAGGAAGTACAAATAAGGTTAAATTAGACAAACTTAAAAACAAAAATAGTTAAGAGAAAGTGACACTAGGGAGTACTCACCTGCTGGGCCCGTGCACCACCATCTCCCTAATTTAGGGAGGTGGGCCTACACCTACTTCCTAACCCCCTAACCCCCTAACCCTTCACTGAAAAGATGGAGAAATCATTAATATTTACTAAACAACAGTATTTTGATAGCGGAGCAAAAGCAATGAAAAACCTGGCTTATAAATTGAAAAAACAGCAGATAAAATCAAACATAGTTTCTATTAAAGATCAAACCAGGACTGTAAGTAGAAAAGGTAAACAAGAAATCGCCGAAGAATTTGCAAAATATTATAAACAATTGTACAGCCCTGATAATAGCCTCCTACCCCGAGATGAAATTAAAAATTATCTATCTGGAATAAAACTACCACAAATAACGGGCAAACAAAATGCAACCCTGACTTTACCCATTAAGTCAGAAGAGATCAAGGCAGCAATAAAAAAATTAAAAAATGCCCAAGGTGTGATTGCTATACAGCTGAATTTTATAAGGAATTTGATAAAGAATTATTGCTAATCCTAGAAAGAACAGTTAATTGGGCATTAGATCAGGGTCAGTGGGCAAATACTTGGTGCAATTCTATAATTACAGTCATACACAAAGAAGGCAAGGATCCTACTGACTGCGGGTCTTACAGACCAATAACTTTATCGAATGTGGATCAGAAGTTGTTAAGTGCCATCCTAGCAGATAGACTGACGAAGATTGTCCCACATATTATAGATCCAGATCAAACAGGCTTTATTCCAAATAGACATATATCTGACAACATAAGGCGAACCTTGAACATAATAGATTACTCAGAGAAAATGAGTATTCAAACAATGATTCTTACTTTGGATGCGGAAAAAGCATTTGACAGGGTGTCATGGTCTTTTATATTTGAAGTCTGTATTAAGTTTGGTTTCCACGACATCTTTATTAAATGGCTCCAAGCAATGTATAAAACATCAAGAGCATAGGTCAGGGCCAAGGGGACCCTGTCAGAATGCTTTGAACTAAAACGGGGAATGAGACAAGAAGACCTGCTATCCCCTTTAATTTTTGCCATCTGTATGGAGCCCCTGGCAGCATATATCAGAGCGACTACTGAAATAGAAGGTGTGAAAATAACAGAGGAATGTCACAAGCTGGCTTTATACGCAGATGATGTGCTTTTATATATCACAAATTTAGGAAAATCATTACCATCACTTATGCAAGTCATTAACAACTATAGTGCAGTCTCAGGTTACAGGCTAAATATACAGAAGTGTGAAGCAATGGTATTAGGTCCTCCTGTTTGTAAAGAATTGAAAAATGGATATTTATGAAAGTGGGATATAGATAGAGTTAAATATTTGGGAACCGTGATACCAAGGAACATTGAGCTGTTATACCAATTGAATTTCAACTGCCTGGAAGAACGAATCAGGCAGGATCTAAATCGGTGGAGAACTGTCCTTTTATCAATGGGTAGAAGAATAGACACAATTAAAATGAATGTACATCCCCACTTTTTGTTTTTATTTCAAACACTACCCTTGTATATAAGTGCAAGTGTTTTTTAAAAAACTGGGACAAAATGTTAAGCAATTTTGTGTGAGATGATAAAAAACCAAGAGTTAAAATAAAGACTCTAAAAATGGCTAAAGAGAAGGGGGGGCTTGCTCTCCCCAATCTAAAGCATTACTACTATGCATCTCAATTACATTCAGTACACACTTGGCTAAATGATCACTCTGAAGCAAGGTGGAGGTCAATAGAGAAATACATGTGTGGGGTCTCAATAAAAACAATACCCTCTTGTACAGAGAATAAACAAAGGATACAAGCAATTGATGGTACATTCATTAAATATACTTTGCAGATTTGGGGTCGAATTAAGAGAAACTGTGAAATAAAAAATGACTTAATGGTGCTGAGAGAGATAAAGGAAGATCCTGAATTTGTTCCTAATAAACATGATACAGCCTTTAATATATGGGCACAAAAGGGACTGATTATTTTTGGACAGTGTCTGGATGAAAATGGAACAATGTCATTTGAATCTTTAAGACAACACTATGATTTACCATACTCCCACTTCTTCCAATACCTCCAAATGAGAAGCTATATACAAAATAGTAAAGTAGGAAGGAAGACCAGTAGAGATGTTCATCAACTTGTACAATTTTTGGTAAAGAACTACAACAATGTTGGAATCCCACATCAAATTTCAGCAAACTATGATATTTTAGAAAATACCCATAAGCAGCTAGATACAAGGGCGAAGTTAAAATGGGAAGAAGAACTTAATATACATATATCAGAGGACACTTGGAAGGAAATGAATAGGAATGTACACACAACTACAGCATCTCCTTACTGGAGAGAATAGGCATGGAAAATACAATCATGCTGTTTCATAATGCCAGTGCAACACGCTAAATATAACAATAAAATATTACCTAACTGCTGGAGGGAATGTGGCGAGTCACATGCCAACTTTAGTCATATCTTTTGGTTTTGCCCGTCATTACAATTGTTTTGGAACAATATACAGAAGGAAATTAATACTATTTTTAACTGTGTTATTCATTTGAATACAGACTTTATGCTCTTAGACAAAACTGTGGGTAAAATTCAAAATGAAAATGATAAATATTTGTTAAGGATACTGTGTATAACAGCACTGAAACAGATAACAAAAAACTGGCTCCAAAAAACATGTCCCTTGATAGTTAAATGGAGGGAAACGGTGCAACAAATATATCAGATAGAGAAATTAACTTATAAAATAAGGGGAAGCTTGAAACTATTTGAAAAAAGATGATCTAAGTGGTCACTGTATTATCATGTGGTGGAAGCATAATGAATTGAAACTAGTGAATTGTGATTCTTTATATTAGGGCTGACAGTCAATTAGGGGAGCACTATACGAACTTCACCTAGAGAAAGGTCCTGTATTTTCCCTTTTTTTTCATGTCTGTATAGAAATTTTGTTTGTTTGCATGTGTTCTACGCTTGCCTTGTAATAATGTTCAGAAGTCATGAAAACTATATGAAATATGGTAGCCAGATTTTCATAGATCAAAGATGTTTCTGTATAAATTCAATGCTATATGAAAGGAGTATCTCAAATATTGTAATACTCTAAACTTGTACGCTAAGTATTGCAATTATCTATTTTTTGAATACATCAACTGTCACTATGATGAAGGCTATCACTGGGTGATATATTTGCACACATATATATATGTGTAAAAATGGTTGTCATCTTTACATAGGTCTCTTAAAAAGGGCAATGATTGTTGTGATATGATGACAATAAAAATTAAAAAAAAACAAACATTTCCAGTAATTTTCTCTGCACCTGTCATCACAAAGCTTTGTGTTTCATCCTATATCATTAATACAACCCTGCAAACAATAGTTAAATATAGGATTGAGTCAGGTGAAGGTCTATTGTAAGCTGATATCAAACCTGCCATGGCTCCAGTGTTTGCAAACTGCCACAGCTGTTTCCGCTGAAAGGCCCTCTCCCAGGCTCACACTGCAGCATGTCATCAAGAGCATATGCCAGAGCATACACAGCCTTGTACACATTATATTCAGGCCTGAGGTTTGAAGTATCCAAAAACTCTGTGTCCACGCTCTCTAGATCCTCCTGTCCAGTGCATAATGCTCCCCCAGCTTCCACCCAACCTTCTGGAGGAGGTGCAAATCTGCACCGAAAAGTGTATTCCCAAAACTGGTTTACCTGACATGTATTTAAAACAATGTGCTTTAGAAAATAGAAATGTATTTTTCTTTCAATTACCAGCCCAGATTCAATAATTAAACTCTCACCATGTTATTTCCATAGCTGTTGTTTTGGTTTTGGTCTGGATGTATTTGTAGAAAGAATTCCCTGAGTCCTAGTATTTCCCCTCGACGGATGGCGATGCCCAGTGTGCCAGCCAGGTATGACATAAATTGAGGTGTATGTAGCACAGTAGCTGCTGTCCAGGCTTCACTGGCCATCCACTGCAAGCCTGTCACATTCTGTCTCACTACCTGTGCATTATATCAAATATATCGTAAGAAGGCCATGCTACCGGAGAAGTGTTTTCTCTTTTGAGGCATAAAATTAACGCAGCCGATTTACATTTCTAATTTATAAACAGATTTATCCTTTGGTTTCACACAGCAGTATGAGTAAAGTTTCTATGACTGGAGTTTTATGTAATTTGTCTTGGTAAATGATCTTACCCTAAAAACCTGATACAAAAGCTTTAAAAAATAAGAGGTGTGACTTATTTCAGCCTGGTCTAAAAAAAAATTAATAAATGACATTTCTCGAGTCCTTTGTTCATTGTGGTTACTCATTTTTAGCATTGTCATTTAAAATAGTTCTCCTAAAACTTTTCACATGTCATGTAAAATGAGAAAAGTCATAGTGAAAAAAAAGTCAGAAATAGTTTAAAGAATTAGAAAGTCTCAGTATGGAGGAAAGCTGTGGTTGGTGAGTAAAACAAAAAGAACCTTGACACAGGACACTGGTGTTTGTGTTCTGTGTTGTGCAATCATTAGTTGTAGAACTTGCAAAACATTGAGTTCCTGTACCACTTTAATTATTACATTGTATGTCAGAACCAACCTCATCCATAAGGTTAATCATATGACTCTCATGCGCAAATACAATGACCACACGTGCTGTGGATTTCTTCATCACTTCCACAATCCTGCTTAGCTCAGCTTTGTCATTGCCCCATGGCAAAACCTCTAGGTAGGCCAGACATCCTACACCAGACTGGGCAAGGTCAGTCTGGAAGGATCGGGCAGCGTGGAGTCCATAGTCATCATCACTGATCAACAGACCTGCCCAAGTCCAGCCAAAGTGATTCAAAATCTGAATCATAGCACGCACCTGAGTGAATACAGGTTGGAATGATTAGTTCACATTCTGAAAAAAAAACAACAGTGAAAAACCTGCAAAACAGGTTCCACAATGAATCATGTTTGATTTTTGCCTTTTCCTTTGTCATCTGAGACCAAACAATCTAATCATTGGCACAAAGAAAGCAACATGTATTGCACAAAATTAATACATTTGTCTTTGCAATACATTTTTTTTTAGAAATTTTCAGCTGTATTTGCTTTTCTGTACGCAATTTCATTTTGCTGATAGATGATCACCTGAAAAGCATCACTGGGGATCGTTCTAAAGAAGGATGGATACTTTGCTCGGTCACTCAGGCAAGAACATGTTGCAAAATAACTCACCTGTGAAAAACACAGACTGTGCATACTTAAAACAATCAAAGTCTTACCCGGCTCTTTCATTTTTAAAAGTTTGAGTTCTCTGTTTTTACATCTGACATTAAAATTTGATGTGATCCAAAAGATTTTTTTGTGAAGGGCAAAAAGACTTACCATAGGTACTCTGTACAAACCTAAAACAGTGGAAATGGCAATAGAACGTGTTGAGGAAGAATCACCCACAATCCCGAGGACTGGGGGAGCTCCTACACAGGTCTTATCTAATGTAAACCGCTCCTCTTGACCACTGACTAAAGACAATGCTGCACGGAATCCAATCCCTAGTTTGAGACAGTTGTCAAAAAGACTGAATCCCAGAGTCACATTAGGCAGCAGGTTGAAGTTTCTGTTAATCTCATCAATGGCAAAGGCCATGGTCTGGGCCTGCCGGAATCCTAGAACATCAAAACTAAAAAGAAAAAGAAAAAAAAGGTGAAATACCATTTTATATTAAATAATAGAACATGATAAAGTAATGGTGTTATTATGTAATTATTGCACAATAAAAAAACTTATAAACAATTAAGTCATTTGAATAGCAATATGTATTATGTGACTTACATAGAAATGTTTTAAATGATATCAATATAAATTATAAGTCTGAGTTCTGTAAATCTGACTTTCCAAAATACATTCTACTAATAAAATTGATTTTTTTCCCATTTTCCCCTCTATGCTGTTGCCCTGACAGACTCACCCATAGCACTTCGGCTGTTGTGGCTCTGAGATAAAAGACAAATCAGGAAATACAGAGAAGAAATGGACCTGAAAGAGCCCACCCAAAACCACATCTCCAGCTTCATGCATCCCATTGAGATGAAACTGTCCCTGTAACTGGCAGAGGGAGGAATAAAGAATAGAAGATATAGCAGAAGACAAGTAGAAATACCACAACATGAAATATAAATGCAGGAGTGGCTTGATAAAAGCTGACATGGCTTTGTTCCCCTTTGCCCCTTTCCTGAGCCCAGTCAGTTTTATTTCTATGTCAACCTATTTTATTGACCTGCAGAACTGTTTACTTATGCTTACCACCCATCAGGGGTGGTAGCAAAGATAGGGGCAGGACCTAACATGCGTTTCATTTGTAACCAGTTTTGTATGAGATAATTTTTGTGCACATTTAACGAAATCTAATTCAAATATACTTTCCAATGCTAATTTAAGTTGTAGATGTTTATAATAGATAACATATTTTTACTTAGTTGTGTGATGGTAGTTGTCTGTTAATTATGGTTTTGGTGTCATATTAAATTCCCTGTGATATATTCTATCTATGTCCCATTGGCTAAAAACCTTTGAAAGCTAAGGCATTTCAAAGGTGGTCGCACTGGTGGCCATCCCAGTGGTAGTCTTGCCCCTAGGCCATCCCAACAGTAGTATTACATCTGCAGACTTGACTGGTCTAAAATGTGAAGAGCAAGTCAGTGTTGACCATTGGCCAAAGAGTGATAATCACATGGAAAAGGTCCAAATGGCAAATCATCACTGCTGCCATAGGCTGCTCTGAAACCAGCAACTCCAGTTGCAGACAGGACAGCATTTTGCTCTGTGTCCATAAAGTCAGTTGACAAAAGTTCTCCACTGTCCTCTCTCCCCCATGACTTTTTTCATGGCAAATCAGCAAACAAGTCCTTCCACTCCTACACTACTTGCTAAACAGGGGTGACCAAATAGCAGGCAACGGTGATGCTATGTTTCATAAAAAGTAGGATGCATTTTGGTAGCATGTTGTGATTAGCTAGAAATTCATTTGTAAATTATTAGTAGGGTATTAGATGATAATATTTCTCAAAGGGTCCAGTAGGGCTAGAAGAAAGCAAATAAAAATAATGAGTTTTCAAATCCAGCTTAAATTTTAGTGGAATAAAGATCAGCACCATAGCGCTAGTTGGTGCTGATCTTTATTCCACTCTTGTTTGTTTTCATTATGTACATTATTTACATTTAGTTTCTTTTCATTTTATATTTTTCCTCCTATTCAGGTTAAACTAAAAAAATCTACATATTCAAAGTATGAGAATATCAGTAATTAACAACCAAAGAATTTAATCAAATGTCCACTAGATGGAAGCAGCATACTAACAAATTAATGTGTGATTTTCCTTATGTTTTTCATTACATTTTATTGAATGAAGAGCTGCACTGTGTGTGGTTGGCACAGTGTAATGTGGCAGATCTGTTGCATCAAAATATGATCAATTCTGCATAAACATACAAGGCAGGTTACCCCAATTGCATTTTAATTTATCTTATTTAAAGTGTTGTATATTTGCTCTTTAGTGGTTGTCAAACTTTCATATGCAAGTCAACACACATAAATGCACTTTCATCATCAAGAAGTAAAGTAGGATATGGTATTTGTATGTTATAATTAAAAACAGAGGCCTGTACTGATTTACCTCACTGCTTTAAAGGTGAGTGCGTAGAGGTTCTCATCCAGACAGATAAACCTAACTCAGCTCACTTTTACAAGAAACAGAATATTAGCATAAAAAAAACATATTGAGCTATTTAAGTTATCTCAGTTCTGAAGACTCAAATACATACACGATGAGAAAAACATTTGTTGTGAGTGGCCTCTCTTGTCAGTCTTGCATTGCAGAATTTAAAAAAAATATATTTTAAGAGTGGAGTTGTTAGAAGGGAGTAAATCTCCTTTCTTTTGGATGCCTTTGATCTGAATTATGATGTGAAACTGCTGTTACAAAGGGTGACTAAAGAGGTGAGACCAGTTTTAGATGAAAATCTAAGTGTCATGCTGGGAATTTTTGATTTCTTAAAGCAGAAAAAGGACAAGGACAATTCTTGTACACATTAATTTCTGTTGAGTTGACATTAAGATGTGTTTGCAAATCAACTGCATGATGTGCAGTAATTTTTAACAGCCCTGTAATTTTGACAGTGACACTAAAATTAAAGGCTGTTTTAGGGAGGTATATCACCTCTTCTTGTGGTATGATGCAGATGGTGTTATTAAAAGATGACTATGAAGGGAAAGGAACTTGTACTTGTCACTTTTTCACTTGCATTTATGGGTAAGAAGGTAGTGATTGAATGAGCAGTTTGAAAGAAGACAGTTCTAAAGGTGATGCTGAGAAATTTGAGAGACGTGCATGCTCCTGTAGTTTTCCTGGAGGAAAAGGGAACCCCAAATTTGAAAAAGGCAGATGTAATAGTGGCTGAGAGTTTTTGCAGTAATGTAATCTGTGTTCAAGAATGGAGTCAACTTTGTAAAAGGAACCCAGAATCTCTGGGGAATTCAAGGCTGACTGGATCCGGAAAATGAAGTCTTTGTAAAGTTGGAAACCTCAAAGGGTTGTGTTCGTCTTAGGAAGCACAGTAGATACTGCAGCCATTACTTGAATGTAGCATTAAATGTGACATTGCACTGGAACTGATGGAGTTTTGGTCTTGTTCCTAAACTTAGTATTTTTAACAATATTTTGATACTATAAGGGCATTTCAGTTAATTTGCTTTGGTGCTTTCTTGCTGTCTTTCATAGCTAAGTGTGGTCACTGTAAAAAATATAAATACACAAATTTATTTCTTAAAGTCATTCTATAAATGCTTTCTCTAAATTGTCTCGATTTTATATGGTTGAAAAGTTAACCCACAGATACAGTTGACAAATAGGTGCTAGTCAGACTGAGTCACTCATATTATCCCTTCTGTCATTCATTTATGTGGGTAAACTTTCCAGACAGCACTTTGTGACTGTCTTGTAGGTAGTTACTGACTGTGTTGTTACTAAACCAGCGCTAAGAGAGCTCTAATGTAGCACTGAGCTGTAAAGTTACACTAAAGCCATTTGTGGGGATGGCAACACAATGTTGACAGCATGATTTTGACCAAGTAAAAGTTTTAATATTGCTCTAATTTAGCAAATTCTTGCTCTGCTGTTTGTTTGATCATACTTATTGTAATTTACCAGTGCTTGTAAATTGTGGTTGTATTGACTTATTGAGCGATAGCTAAAAAAACTTTCTCAGTTCCTTGTCATCTTGCAACTTTGCATTACTGTTCTGACATGAAACAAGATTCAAGGCTTGAAAACTTCATTTTTACTTCCCTATGGACTATTTGATAAAAATAGAAATTTAACTACAGCTGTATTACAGTGTAAAATAATTGGGTGAAACATTGTTCCCATGTCACTGGAGCAGGTACTGGGATATTAAAAAATGTGACATTATTTTCTTATGAACATTTCTTTACTGTGTATTGTAATTTGGCTGGATATGGTCTCTGTTGATTGTAAAATACAAAGTGTATCAGTGATAAACTTGTAAAATTTAAGTAAAATTTTAGAAATTAGTGTTTCCTCTACCCATGATGGTTTTCTTTGTGTTCCTCTCTGGTCTCAGCAGGATTATGTAACATTTGGGTCCAAACAGTGCCACCAAGAGGCCAAAACTAGAAGCCAGGATGGCAAATACTTCCACTGCATCAGCATATTTGCCTGGAGAGTTGATATAAGCAGGGACAAAGGCCACCCACACAGCACAGAAGATCAACATGCTGAAAGTGATAAATTTGGCCTCATTGAAATTGTCTGGGAGATTCCTTGCCAGAAATGCCAACATGAAGCTTAGGATAGCCAGTCCACCAATGTAACCCAGTAACACTGCAAAACCAACTGTGGACTGAAGAAGACATTCATAAACTATCTTGTCATTGTGATATTGAGTGTTTTTATGGGGCCCTGGTGAGGCAGATATTATCCAAGCAGCACATATTCCTGCTTGAATACAAGTAAGAGCTAATACTGTCCCTCTCTGCTGCATTGCACCAAACCACTTCAGTACGGCTCCCCCTCCTGGCTTGGAGGCCTTGAAAACAGCCAGAACCACCATGGTTTTCACTAGAATGCATGAGACACAAAGTACAAAGCTGATCCCAAATGCTGCATGTCTCAGCTGACATGTCCATAGCTTGGGCCGCCCAATGAACAGCAGTGAACACATGAAACATAATTTAAGTGACACCAAGAGCAGAAAACTCAGTTCTGAATTGTTGGCTCGCACCATGGGTGTGCTGCGATGATAGGTGAAGATCCCTAGGACAGCAGCACAGATAAATGTACCCAGCAATGATGCAGTTGTCAAACAGATACCCAGAGGCTCCTGGTAGGAGAGGAACTCTGTTCTCTTAGGAACACAGTGGTCACGCTGTGGGCTGGGCCAGAAGTCTTCTGGACAGCTGGTGCACTCCATGGAATCTGACCAAATGGAAGAGATGTTAAGATACTTGCTGTACACATAACCCACAAAGTACAATAAATGTATTTATAAAAATGAACACCCACCACTCTTATTGCTGATCATTCCCTCAGAACAAGGAATACAGTCAAAACAGCACACAGGTTGTCCTTTCTTTCTGGCAATGCGGGTACCTGAAGGACAGCTCTCACTGCACACTGACAGAGGAGGCTGTGGGGAGAATATTTTCAACTTTACCTTTACTATTTAACAAAGCTTTAAATAGTTATCCATGATTTGTATTAAAAATTAAAAGTAACCTTTTTTGATCCAAAGTTCCAGAAGATTTTGTCCTCATCAATTTTGAGCTCTTCTCCTTTAAAGGCCGATCTTTTAACCTCACCCACATTCTGAACTATAGTTCTTCCATCAGGAAGCAAAAGCCAGTTAATGATGTCATATATCGGTAAAACATCACCATTCCCATCAAATGATACTTGATCACCAAATGGTGTGGTGAAGTTGACCTTTTCCAAGT
>JAUZTA010051959.1:0-11275 GCA_034780835.1 Ctenochaetus striatus | reverse complement strand
CAACAGAACATGCTGCAAGTCCGGATTACTGCAAGGTTTTAAGAAAATATTTTAATAAATAATACTTTTTTGAATTGATGCAGTTCTAACATGATGAACTCCAACTCGCTATAGATTTCAAATTTATTGATGATAACTGACACTCACTGTTTAAAAGGAGAAGCTTCTAACTGAAAGAACATAATCTGCTTCCTTTCACGGTGAAGTCAGTGATCAAGTTTCCCTGCTGCTGCCGAACTCTTTCACTGAACTGCTTCCCTTGTTTTGCAGTGAGCAGTCGATGCTGAACTTCCTGATCACCCAGCATTAGGATCGGCAAGGCTGGGAGCGTCGACGCCCAGCCGTCCCACAAACCACCTGACCCAACATGATGGCCTCCAGCGATGTAGACATTAGAGGTGAAGGTATGAAAATCAAGTTTTCTGCTATCGTCAGAATAACAATAAATTGCCTCCTTGGATCAGAAACTTAGAAAAACAATAGTGGAAGATTGTAATCTCAATATGGCACATGCAGAATAACCCACATAGACGCAGTAGGATTATATGTAATCCCAGTAGACGCTGAATCATCGCAGCATTTTTTCAGCGCAGCTGGCGTCTTTGGTGAAAGATTCATATCACAACAATGAATTATTTAACAGGTTTTAAAGGTGCAGTATATGTGATTTATTTACTCCATAAAGTGAGAGCAGGAAGAGATTCCTTTGTCCTTACAGCAATGATAAGAGTAAAATTTTGGTCAAAGGCATCAGATTAATTTCTATTTTTAGTCTTTCAGATTTTTGGAAATAAGAATAACTAAACTGTGTGCATGGTCCACAAAAACCATGTTTGAACAACATGAACACTGGGGTCATTTGTTGTGTAGTAACCAGGAGGCGTTCAGGCTTGTTGTCATGCCAAAGGGAGTCCGGCTGAGAGGTTTTGTATCATGGGACTGTGAGTTTAAAAGACAGACCTGAGTTTCACGGGAGTATTAGTTTTCACACTGTAAGTAGAAATTCTGCCCACTTATTAAACAATGAATACTCTTCCATCATCCCTCCTACACTAGAACATGCTCTAACAGTTCCTCTGTGCTTGTAAAGGGCAATGAGAGTCACTAGAGACAAAGTTAAACTCGGCTGAAGCCAAACAGTCTGTGTGCTAAAGCTGTGGCTTGTCTCAATATTAAAATACATAACAAACAGAAACTAAGTGTCGTAGCTGCAGGGCCTCCTGTCCGCTTTGTAGTCAGAGACATCTTTTTCCATTTTAAAATGACGAACAGTCAAATCAAAAATGTTGAAGCGGTTTAAAATCCTTGTTCATTTTGATTTAGCTCAACAGATATTTATATTAGTTTTAGTTACTTTTTAGTGGTTTTGTCAGCGTGTTTTAGTCTAAGGTTTATCACTGACAATGCAATGATATTTTGCATTCTGAGCATTCTAGGGGGGTGGGTCCAAGTACAGAGTGTACAGACCCGCCCTCTCAGATCAGCTGCACCCATGTTAGCGTTAGCTGTGATGCTTAGTGGCACAATGAACTCAACAGCAGCGTATGTTCGTGTGTGGATGGTGTTTGCATGACAAACTCTTTCGCCTCTAAACAAACTGAGAAGTTACAGCGGCGTCGTCCTCAATGTTTGTAAGATCTGCTTCTTAAACTGAACTGTTTGCTGCAGTTTTGGCTTTAGACTGGTTTGTCTTCTTCGTTCAAGGTGGAATTAGGTAAAGTTGTGCTAGATATCCGCACTCTACTTTGTTTTATGATTACAGTTATCATGGTTACAGGTGTCATTCTCTGTTGTGAGGCTGCTTTTCTTTGCATCAATACATTTATTCAGGAGATACACTCGTTTCCAGGCCTGAGCTGTTTGAGCCTCACACTCACTGTTCTTCTCTGCTCACTTGGCAGTTTTCTCCACAGCAGAGCTGCATACGAGCTTTTTCACTGAAATACTGATTTCTGTCCAGGTTTATTTTAAGACAAATAGGAGAAACCATTACCACCAAACCGTTTGTTTTATTGTTAAAGCCATCGATAGTCTTCCACACATTCGTAAAACATGACATTAAAAATGGCCAATTTGAAAGCAACTTTACATCCACATCCAGTGTAAATTAATTTTTACTCATGTCCTTTAATCAAATGCAGTGGTTGTGAGTAGCACATTTATTTTCTACCATAGTATAAAATATATACAGTTATTTATCCCCATTTATTTCCTTTTTCCCCTCTCTTCTTCTTCTCTTTCTCCTTTGCCTCAGGTTCTTTGTTCTCTGACCAAAACCCATCAGAAATGGATGCACTTTGTCCGTCTCCTCCTGGACCTTCCAGACCTCAACGTCACTATGAGAGGATCGGAGAACGAACGGGAACCTCGTAAGTATTACAACCCTGATTCCAAAATAATGGGTACACTTTTTAAAATCCAAGTGAAAATGAATGAAATGAAAGTATTTCTGAGCTCATGTAGTAACATCGTTTATCAAACCATGTCTTCACAAAGTGGTCAACTTCTTGCCAGTTCTGCTGGTGTATGACTGAGCTTTTAGAAGGTTACCAATCTTTATACTCTCAACTGTTACCGACAAACCTGCTCACCTGTGGGACCTTCCAGACAGGTGTTCTTGGAACATGATACACCTTTGCACATCTTGCTGATATCAAATACAGAATAAACATATGTTTACAAAAGATTAGAGAGGTTTGTGAGGTTAGACATTTAATGTTTTGTCTACAATTTAGTACCAACAGTGTTTAAAAAAACATTTTGAATGCGCTAAAAAAGTTGTTGGACTGGTTCTAATGCATGTGTAACTTGTTGGCTTTCTCCTCCAGTTTCTGTCAGACTCTCATCCACCTGTTGAAAGGAAACATCGGTACAGGGCTGCTGGGTTTGCCTCTGGCTGTCAAAAACGCAGGCCTGGTGGTGAGTGCACAGGACATCTGATTACACAGCAGATCATGTGACTTATCTGGATACACAGAATTAGATTCTGTTCCTAGTTCCTGTCAGGTATTCATGATATGGGAAAGTTGTGGTTAGGCTTGTGTTTGACTGTGTTAAGAGTTGTTACAGTTAGCCTTCTGTCAGCCTTATTTTGTGGTGTGAAGTATGTTTTGTTTGTCTGCTAATGCAGTTGAGAGCATGGGGCTGCCAGTATTTAAGTCAAAATATATTCATAACTTAAGATTCGGTGTCTAATTGAATTGTAATCAAAATAAACGGTGCTCTTAGTTGTCACAAGTGGTTTTTAATCTACTTTAAGTATTTTTTTCACTAGTATTTCCCAGGTTTCAGCAGTTTTTCTCCATGTGACCCTTGTTCACAGAATCACGTAGAGAGCTGTTGTGGTTTGTAATCATTTACATGTTGCACCAAAGGGAGAGATTGTGGTCAAAGTGAGACCGGCTGGATGTGCAGATTTTCTCCAGTCACATGTTATTACTTTACAGGAACCTGAACTTCTGTCTTTCTGTAAAGTGAAACATTTGTACAGAAGCATCTGAGAGAAGGACAAGATGTTGCATATCGGCAGAAGTCGAGCTACAACTAATAGTTATCCCTCCTTTTCTCTGTGCAGCTCGGACCCATCAGTCTGCTGGTCATGGGGGTCATTGCAGTCCACTGTATGAGGCTGCTGGTGAAGTGTTCACACCACCTCAGTGCAAAGTGAGTAAAAACACCATGAAGGTCTTAGCTCTTGAAAAACCGCTCCTTGCTCTGGGTTTCTTTTGTGTGGACTTACTTGCCGGGGGGGTAAAGTTGGGTTAACTGTCTCTTAAATGTCATCTCAAATCATTTCAGCTCCACCTCACAAGTAAACAACAAAGGCCTCATGGAGTCGTTACGCTCGCTCGTCTTAACAAACCATAATGCAGTGCAGCCACAGTCACGTGGGATTTAACTTTAGCTTTTTCTCGTCGCACTCTTTTTCCTTTACAAATGCCAGCACTTTCTCCAGCTACACATATGACCTCCTTGGTTTCAGTTATTAACTAAATAAGCAATCTTTTAATATAATAAACATCACTTTTGATTAGAGGTGAACAGGTTAGTCATGGATGAGGGCGACATTAAAAATACTGTTATAGCAGCCTTAAAAAATCCACTATGGACGGCTGTGAGTTGTGTTGTGGAAATCACTGGTTGGCCGCAGGGTTGACGGTTCAAGTTCGAAGTGTTCTTGAGTAACATACGAAACTCCATGTTGCTCCTGATGGTCAGGCCTGCTCCGCTTTGTTCGCTAAGGTAGAAAATCTCAGTATATGTGCAGCTATGTATATCAATTAGGGCTGTCAGTCGATTAAATTTTTTCATCGCGATTAATCGCATTAGTGTCCTGAGTTAACTCAAATTAATGCTAATTAATTGCAAATTTTTTACCCTGTTCTTTATGTAACTTAACAAGATATTTATTGTGTTTCTTATACTTTAGGAAAAATTGGAGAGGACAATAATAATTCCTTTGTGGAAATATTCTATTTTTACTTTCATTGGAACATTCCAAAACGATTACGTACTTATACTGTCCAGATACTCTCCAATCATGTGATATTTAAGACTGGACGCACTTCGGTGGTAACTCAGTTCACTTACAATAAATACAAATTACTTTTGTTTTGTCCAGAGAACCATCGGGCAAACCTGAAAGCTTAACTTTTCGTTTTAAAGTCCCTTTTCTGTATCCATTTAGGGTTGCCACCTTGGATTTGTGAAAAAAACGGGACACTCTGATGTGGTTTGAACAAGGCAATTAATCCTGACTGGATGACACCTGTCACTTGAGCAGCTATGGGAAACTCAGGTGTGTTTTTGTTAATGCTGCTTTCGTTCCATAGGTTATTAAACCTGCGTCAACAGGTTCTAGAGCCTTGGGAACTTCTTCTAAATATCTGATAGTAAAGAAATGAAATACATCTCCTCGACGCATGCATGCATGCAGTTTATGCTCCTGACACCAGACCCGAGACTGAAAAACAAACTGTGCACTGAGTACCACGAATATATAAAAGTAACACAACTCCTGTGTCCCAGTGTAACAATAAGAAGTCTTTCTTTGTCCCCAAAAGTACACATGGGAGTTAAAAGCATCACAACCAAAAAAATTTAATCATTTTGTCATCAGCTCTTAGCACAGTACCTTTTGATTCAACTGAGAACTGCTGACTGCATCTGAATTCAGGTAGTTTTTTGATCATTTACAGTGCAACATGAAGGAACAACAAACAAAACATATGACAGCAGGAAACAAAAAGGTAGGAATGAGACTCAAAACTGAGAGAAAAACAGAAATAAAAACACAAATCAAAAGTAGAATCAGCTGCAACATTAAAAATAATGACAGGGTCGATGAGACAAAAGCATAGTGTTTGGTTTTATAACATATTTGTGTGTGTAGACATGCAAATACCAAAGGGATGAAAAAGGTAACCAAAAGAAACATTGTAGGGGGATCCTCCCCCAGAGAATATTTTTGATTTTAACACATAAACCAAGCAATCTGAAACACTCTGAAGAGTACAGTAAGGTAAAATACACAATTTTCTTCAAGCACAAAAACTACTAGGGCTGTCAGTCGATTTAAATTTTTAATCCATTAGTGCATTAGTTGCATTAGTGTCCTGAGTAAACTCAAATTAAAGCAAATTTAAAAATTAATTGCAATTAATTTTTTACCCTGCTTTATATGTTACTTAACAAGATATTAATTGTGTTTCAATTTTTTTTTTTTAACAAATTTCTTTATTAAAAGTTGTGCATTTAACAAATAATATGATACATTTATGAGTACAAATGAAATGAAAAGAACAAGAACATGGCAGGCAGTTCTAATTAAGTTCATGGCTTCGATCCCATCCACACAAAGACACAAAAGGGGAGAGAGAGACAAGGGTTCGGGAATAATATTACTCTGAAAGTACAACATAATATATTAGGTAAATTATTAATATGAAAAAACAAAAACCTTCCTATTCCTTAGTCTGTCTTCTTCCCTTCCCCTGTTCCCTCCCTCTTTCTCTCAAGCCACTTTTTCTTCGCTGTTTGGCAATTTAAAATGATTAATTACAGGAACCCACAAAGTCAGGAACACGTCCATACGACAATGAAACTTTGCGGTTATCTTCTCCATCAGATAAACCATCTTTAACCTCTCTTTCCATTGGTGAAGGTTGGGGGGTAGTGGTTTGAACCAAGATATTGTTATCATTTTCCTAGCTATTAAAAGGAGAATATGTAACAGTTGGGCCTTCTTTTTGTCCATAGCTCCATCTGGAACTAAACCTAATATATAGTATCGCAGGTCCATTGGCAAGTCAACATTCAGAATAGATTGAATTTCTATTTGAATCCCTATCCAGTAACTTTTTTAGTAGCGGGCAGTCCCAGAAAATGTGTGTGTGGTCTCCCACTTGTGTACAGTTTCTCCAGCACAGGTTTGACCTATTTCTGTCATATTTTGATGTGATCATAGGAGTTTTAAAGTACTTTAGTTTTAATTTCCAATTAAATTCTTTCCATATAGGACTGCTAGTGATTTTGTGTACTTTTTCACAGGCTCTTTCCCATTTGTCATCCTCAATAATAACATTCATCTCAAGCTCTCATCTCTCTTTTATGTCCAAAGAATTTCCTGATAGGTGTGTCTGTAACCATTTGTAAATATTTGAAACAATTTTTCTGGCACTCTTTTCTTCTATACATTTTATCAGATAGAGTTCTATAGATGTGGGTGGTTGTTTCAGTGTGTTCCATTCTTTGTGAGACATTAAATAATTTCTTACCTGTAAATATCTATAAAAATCATTGGATAGCAAATCAAATTTATCTTGTAATTGTTTAAATGACTTTAGGGTTCCTCCATCAAAAATTTGATTAATAGTTATCAATCCTTTCTCTGCCCATGTCTTAAATCCTGTATCTAATTTATTTGGTAAAAAGTAAATATTTTTGTCAATTTTTTTGCTCTTTATATCGATAAGGATGCACCCATCTTTTTCTGAACCAGAAACCACACCCTTTGAGTTTATTTCATCCGCTTGTTTCTTATCTTCAATTCCCTCCATTTCTTTTGTTCCAGAAATGGGATATTCTCGAGGGGAAATGAGGGGCACGTTTGTTTCACTAGTTCTAGCCAATTTGTTTCCTTATCCTGTCGTACCCATTCGACCAAACCACACAGTTGTGCAGCCCAGTAGTATCAAGTCAGGAATATTAAGACCCCCTTGTTTCTTTTGATTAAGTAATAGTTTTTGTCTGACCCTAGGTTTCTTTTTCTGTCATATAAAGCTGTTTAACATTTTATCAATTGTTTTAAAATGGGATGCAGGTATTCATATTGGTAATGTCTGAAATAGGTAAATTACCCTGGGCAGTATGTTCATGCGGATTGTTTCAGTCCTGCCAAAAAGTGAAAGAGGGAGTATCTCCCACCTTGACAGGTCAGATTTAATGCATATAATTAATTTGCCATAATTTGCATTACATAACAGAGAGGTTTCTTGGGTGATCATAATACCTAAATATCGAAATCCTTCTGATGACCAATTAAATTTAATTTTTACCTCTAGCTCAGGGGGCCATTTACCGACTAACATCATGGCCTCAGATTTGTTTTCGTTAACTTTGTAGCCGGACACTTCCCCAAAATCATCCAAGCAACTCAAAAGTGTCGGTATAGAGAGTAATGGGTTAGTAATTTATAGAATGACATCTGCGAATAATGATATTTTGTACATACCTCCTCCGTCTGTAATTCCACATATTTTAGGGTTCTCTCTTATCATTTCTGCCAAGGGTTCGATGCTAATTGCAAATAGAAGGGGTGAGAGGGGACACCCCTGTCTGGTTCCCCGTCTTAAATTAAAGGCTTTAGATGTGTGTCCGTTCACTCTTACTCTTGATGTGGGTCCAGAGTAAAGCACTCCAATCCAATTAACAAAATCAGCATGAAATCCCATGTTTTCGAGGGTGTGTTCCAGGTAAAGCCAGTCTACTCTATCAAATGCTTTCTCAGCATCTAAGCTGAGAAGCATTGATGTCTGCTGGTTTTGTTTTGCAGTTGAAATTATGTTTAAGGTTCTTCTGATGTTATCTATTCCCTGTCTACCAGGTATAAAGCTGATTTGATCGGGTTTAATTATCTTATCGATGCACTTCTGGATCCGTTTTGCCATTATAGTACTTAGAATTTTAACGTCACTGCAGAGTAGACTTATTGGTCTACACGAGGCACAATTTGTGGGGTCTTCCCCTCTTTGGGAATCACAGTTATAATTGCCTCGGATCAGGTGTTCGGTTGGCCTTTTGCATTCAGGGTGTTATTAAATACTCTTTGCAAAAGGGGTGTAACTTCTTTTTTAAAATATTTGTAAAACTCCCCTGGAAACCCATCTATTCCTGGTGTTTTATTATCCTTTAAATTCTTTATAACTTCCTCAATTTCTACCTGTGTGATTGGGCCCCGCATTACCCTGGACTCATTTTCCGTTAATTTAGGTAGTTTAATTTTCCCAAGTAAATTTTTGATTTTTTCTTTTTTATCAGTTATTTCTGTTGACTCATATAAAGCTTCATAATAAGTGGCAAAAGCGGACGCTATGTCTTTAAGATGAGATGTAAACTTTTTAGAGGAGGGGTCCATTACTTTAGAGACTGTTCGACTTGCTTGAGCTTTGCGTAGCTGGAATGCCAATAATGCTAGCTTTATTACCAGAATCATAATATTTCTGATTGGCAATTGTAGCGCTCCTTCTGCTTTATAGGTCAAGAGATCATTTAATGTTTGCCTGTGTTGGTTAAGAGATTTTAAGTTGTTGTCATTGTTTGTCCTTTTGTGTTCCTGTTGTAATTTCTTTACAAGTTCTTCTAGTTTTTCTTGTTCTTTGATTCGTTTTCTATTCAATTTGGAGGAGAGTGAAATTATTATACCCCTGAGAACTGCTTTTGCAGTTTCCCATAAAGTGGACACAGAAACCTCTCTGTTATCATTATGTTTAAGAAAGTCATTCCATTCTTGTTTAATATTTTGGACTATCTCTGTATTATTAAGGAGTGAGACATTCATTCTCCAGTGTTTAAATTGTTTGTCTTTTCCTAAATCTATTGACATTACCACTGGTCCATGATCTGATATTGTTATAGGTTCAATGTGACATTCCTTGACCCTGTAGGCATCTTTTTTTGATACACAGAAAAGATCTATTCTGGAATAACTTCTATGTAATTTTGAGAAGAACGTATAATCTCTCTCTCTAGAATGTTTGTGGCGCCAAATGTCCACCAATCCAAGCTCTTCTATCATGTTACATAATGTTTTTGTTTTTTGTAACTTTGGTTCTTGTTCATGAGGGTGTCTATCCAATTTTTGATTTATTACACAATTAAAGTCCCCTCCTGTTTTGATAAATCCCTCTGCATTAGCTGCCAAAAGAGCTAAAAATTCTTTGAAGAACCCTGCGTCATCTTCGTTTGGAGTGTACAGGTTTAAAAGCATTATTTTAGTGCCTCCTACTGAACCCACAACAATAATATAGCACCCATTTTTATCTTCAGTTACCTTCTCTGTTATCAAGCCCAGTGATTTGTGGCATAAAAATGGTTGCCCCTCTTTTCTTCTTGCTCTCACAAGATGCTCTGTAAACGTCCCCAACCCAGTCCTGTCTTAATTTCTTGTGTTCATTGACATTTAAATGGGTCTCCTGCAAAAAGGCTATTGAGCATTTTAATTTTTTTAACTGATTCAGAATTTTCTTTCTCTTAATAGGATGGTTGAGTCCATTTATGTTATAACTAATACAGTTTAGTGTATTCATATCGATTGATTCAGTTGAACTTTAACCTTATCATTTTCAACAATGGGATCCCTGATCTTTTATTTTAGGTCTGCCACATATAAATGAAATTTAAATGAAAGTCTTGAAGATAGCAAAATAAAGCTGCCTGCCAAAAAAGTCTTAACAATACGAACAATTGAACAATAAAACATCTTCAAACATAATGAACATTTGTGAACTTCCAATGGTCCAGTGGGTTGCCCCTGAAGTAAAATGACCTCAACATTTTTCTTACACATGGTGGTGTCAAAGGCACTCCACTCCTGGTCTCCAATGGGCAGAAAGCCGTGGCTCTCTGGGTGTAAAGCACCTAGTGCAGGTGCGACAGTCCTCTGGGTGGTCCCAGGGTCGAATTCATGTCGCCTTTTGGCAGAGTTCTCAAAGGAGTAAGCATGGTCCACGGTCACCCTCCCCCCTTGTGAACCCTGTCACTCAGTTAGATACACTTAAGTTATGTCAATAGCCTATAACATAATAATATTCTCTTCGTCTATGTCAACAAATGAATGTCTCTTACCCTCTATGTTCAAAAAAGAATCTGAGTTGGATCTCTCTTGATATTACTCATGTCCCATCCGCTCCATTTTTCCATTGTCCCCATGGATGATGGCTCTGATTTCTACTGAGTCTGGATGTTGGCTCCTTCTCTGACCTCTCTGCGTTGTCCATCCATCCTGCATCAGCTCTCCTTCCAGCATGTCTCGGTCTTCTATCATTGTTTCAATACCAAGTTCTTTCAGTGTTGGCTGTGCCTCAAGAAGTGAGGAGAAAACTTTCACACCAGTGTTTAGAAAAAGCTTGAGCTTAGCTGGGTATGGTGACTGGGCTTTCACATTCTTTTCTTTCAGCTTTTTATTACCTCTCTCACTTTCTTCCTTTTCCTCTGTAAGTCGGAAGAGTAGTCTTGGTCGAAGTACACTTTGTGTCCCTAGTACTGAAGATCTCACTGTTTCCAAGCCTGCTGCAGCACGGCTTGTTTCACCTTGAAGTCCAGGAACCATGCAATAATAGATCTCGGAGGTGCCGCTCCATCCCTCGGCTTCGGTGCAAGTGCCCTGTGCACTCTTTCTAGTTTAATGACCATATTATCCTGTAAATCTAGCGAGGTGTTCAGAAAGTCAGTGATAAGCGTTATCATGTTGTTCTCTTTGGCCCCTTCTGGCACACCATACTGCCTAATGTTGTTGCGGTACAGTCTATTCTCCATATCATCACATTTGGCAGCTAGGTTAGCTTCTCTCTTTAACAGGTAGCCCAGCACTTTACTTTACTTTACTTAATTATTATTTGTCACATACACAATTATACACAGTACAATGCGCAGTGAAATGTGCTTGGTACCAGCATCCAATCGCAATAAAAAATTTAAATAAAAAATAAGATAAGGTTCAATAAAAATATAAATATGTACATATACAAATCAAAGCAAATGGAACATTGTTATAAAA
>JAUZTA010051952.1:0-11277 GCA_034780835.1 Ctenochaetus striatus | reverse complement strand
TTATTGTGCAATAAAGCTTTTTATTTAACACAGTTTGTCGGTGGTTTCCAATCTGGTCTGACTAACTTTAATAAAATGTTTAAGACTCTGTTAAGTGAGTAAAACAGGACACCAAAAACAATTTTTTAAAAAGACATCAACACCATCTGCCTCTAAAAAGGAAGAAAGTGATAAAAAGCCATTCTGATTCAGAGATATGATTCAAAGCCAGCATAGTGAGCCTGGTTCCTAAAAATTTATGACTTCTGTCAGGATTTAATCCCTGAGGTTGAGAGGGAGGCAGCAAAATGTATTACAGTAACTGCGACATCAGCCTCTGTGGCTACCAGTGTTTGGGAGTAACGAGTTAGCATAGAACATTCGCTCTGTTGCCTCGGATCTTTCCACGGGAACAGGAATGCCGCCTTTTTTTCGTAATTCCTGTGAAACGGGTCAGCAAAGGTATCAGGGCCAAATAAGTGCAACAGTATCGAGAACTGAAGGGCTTGTCTCTACGTCTAGACAGACTCTGTCAAATACCGCAGGAATGAATCCTAATCCTGGAAGTGAGATAGCATCGTTGAACTTCTGGGTACCTTGTCTTAAGGTCAATGGGCTGTTTGAATCATGTTTTTGGTCAAGCAAAATTATATACAATATGTTTTATAACTTCAACAAGGTGACTTTCAATGTAACTTGTTAAATTTCACAAGTGACCTTCCTAACTCTGGTGGCTATACAAGCACAAATATAGTTACAGGTGGCGTTTACTGCAAGGTGTGCTTCAAATATCCATTTCTCATTAATTTATTACATTTTTCTGCACAACAACGTCTTCTAAAATGTCGACCGCCTATTCCCACAACAGCTCCGCTTGTAATGAACTAGAAAAAAGCTTTGTCCCACTACTGTTATGAATATGATACATTGCTTTAATAACTTTGGTGGTATTACACATTTGGTTGCTAAAACCTAAGTAAAATGATTTTTTATGCACATAACAGTCTGAGCTTTCTGGATTCAAATTTTGTTAATGTTCACACTGATAATTCTCCTGATCACAGGCAGGGCACTGATGGAAAGACACTAATTTAATTCCTTTTACAGCTCATGCGTGACATCATGACATGATTTAGGATTTAGGAAATGCGTCAAGTGGACAGTATCCTAATAGTTTCTGAACAAAGTGTAGTTCTGAGAAGTGGAATTCTTAAAATTCCCTTCCTGTTGTTTTGGGAAGAGGAAAACTGTAATATTTCTGCGGCCTTTCCCCCTTAAATCTGTCTTTCTTTCTTTTTTTTTTGAAATTCACAGGGAAAAACAATGACAGTTTTTCCACATCAGTGTTTATTAATCTACATCAGATCAAATTTTCCCTTCAGCCAAACTGAACCCATGTTAAGTAATTATCTGAATAAATATATAATGGAACAGCGGCTGTCTCCAGCTGTGTTGGCTGACGTGCTTGGCTTCTGGTATGATTTAAATTGGATAGCTCTTTGGCTAAAAATTTGACAAAGAGTGCATGTATGGCAATAAAAAACATAAATTTTGAATTGAAGGACATTTTTTTTTGTGCTGATTGATAAATGTCCCTTTCCGCAATCTGATTTCAGGACCTTGAAAGCAAAAACAAGTAAAGACAAACACACTTTCTATGCCAATTAGCCAGTTTAGCAGAGAAATAAGCAAAAACTTTGCAGGGAGACTCAACATATCTGAGCATGGCGAACAGAGTGATCCATGGTAGTGCCCACCATCATTCCTCTAGGGTCATGGGCTCAGTTTCTCTGCTGATGTCTGCGGTAATAAAACTGACAGGCTCGCCTCTGTGTAGAGATTAATGAGAGGTCCTGTCAGCGTGAATGAACGAGAGGAAGTGGTAATTAAAGTGGGTCTGCAGCAAAGCAAGATTTAAGAACCACAGCCTGATAATCAATAAAGCAGAGAAGTTATTAATAGAGGATGCACCCAACAACCTATCAACCCACACGCACACAAACAGGCAGTATGCCATCACATGTGCAGTGAGTCATGGACATTAACCTTTTCCACCAGCGAGAGCTTCAAATGTCCCCAGAAACAAAATGTTAATCTGATCATTCCAGCTACTTGCAATTGCATTTCTTGCTTTGTATCATTATACAGTAAACATAAAGCCGCACTGAGCAAACTGTTGAGCTTAGCATGGAGACTGGAAACAGAGGGAAATAAACCTGTTAACAAAGTTCCCTTTCCAGTTGCTGTGGGCAATACCATAGGATTTTACCTCTGTCTGATACCTAGTAATACAAAGCAGCTAATGCACTTTTGGAAATATATGATTTATTTAAAATATACTATCAATAGGCTACTTCGGCATATATTTTAATAGCCAGCAACTAAATTGCCAAACAAGAGGTTTTTTCTTTTCATTATCCTCGGTAAATGGAAAGAATAACACACATGCTTAAACATTTGGGGTAAACAGTAACTGCTCTTCACCTGAATTACCTGAACTAAAGAGGTGATCACTGTGTGCATGCACAAAGCAGAAGATGCAGATCCTGGACGTGATGAACATGTGATGACTCCATTTGATTTTTGTAGCGAACGTCCACCCACAGTTCAAATTTGAAGATGTTGTATGTCATTTTTGCAGAGTAACAGCTCAGTGTCAACATATAGTGAAGAACTGTAAATTGTTGTTTTCACACTTTAGTTTTTGTATGGACAACACCGACACATATTGGAATTGATTATTGAGCTGTAAGTAGCTGTAATTGGACTTTGTTATCTTTGAACAGAGCCAAATTAGCTTGTTTCCAGTCTTTATGCCAAGCTAAGACAGGCAACAGCTGACTTAAGCTTCATATTTATCACACAGACATGAAAGTGTTATTGATCTTCTCTTTTAACTCTCAGAAATAAAGTGTATAAGTTTATGTAAATTCCAGGTTGTTTCCAATAAAAAAATGTTCTCATGAGAGTGTTTCGTTGATCACAGACAGTTGCTCATGCTATTTGTCATCTGAGGGCTCAAAGGTACTGCATCATCACAGACTTACCAAGAGCTGCTTACAGAACAAAACACACAATCTAATGAAGACAAACTGCAAGGAGCCCGAGACACTGAAACCATTATCTGATCCACAGAGCCATATGGAGGGAAGCACTGCAAAGAAGTGGGAAAAGGACCTATCGTGTCAGTTGTCTTATTTTGGTTTAATTTTAAAATCTGACTTGTGCCACTGAAGCAAATGAGAGACATTTAACTCCCGTCAGCCTTGTCATAAATTGCTGGATGTCATTAAACTAATGTTATCAGATTCTCTCCCCGGTCTGGCTGAGAGACAACTCATGCTTTCCCACATTTCTTTCATCAGTCAAACCCAACTGTGGAAAATATGTAAGCAGACTGATAAACTAATCATATCTCTGACCACCCTCATTTATTTTTGAGCAATACTGTGGTCCTTTGCACCACATGTTTTTATTTTTCCTCGTGTTTCTTGTTAACTGATTTTGTTTAATACTTATTATACATGCAACTAATACAGTTTTAAATGAACAGTCATGCCATAGGAGCTCATATATAACATTTTAGCACCAATTATAGTACAATTTCTGTACAGGTTAAATTAGGATTTTGTTCTGTATGTACAGGGTTTATGTGTAATTTAAGAGTGTATGGCAATGTAATAAATGTTGATTGAAAGCCATGAAACTGTTCCCATACTGAGAGCTGAATAACTCAGGCTGCCTGGTTGAAAACCAGGAATTTTAATCGCTTGACCATATGGAATACTGCACTTTATATTGTGACCCATCGATGAAGAATTTCCTTCAAATGATTTGGAGTGGATTTGACCGCGTCTTTTAGCAGCACTCCAACACAGTCATCGAGGAACTCAGCAATTTGTGCTAGAACGCTAAATATAGGACTATATTGTCCCCTTTAAGTTGAGTTGATTAATTTTTAAGGCAGATCACAACTCGTAGATAGCCTCAAAATGTGGCTATTGATCAAACAGCACTCACCTTGGAGACTGAGGGAGTACAAGATTGCAATTAAATGTTCATGTTGCTCCCTGAAACTGCTCTGCACACCGGGAGTATCACAATGGAAGCAGTAACAGGAGCTTTCATAGCTGTGGGTTAGCTGGATTGTGAAGGCATTGATTTCTTTACTCTAATTCATTTCTATTTCATCATCACTCTTACTGCCACGATGAAATGTCAGAGGTAGTATGCTGCAGCTTGGAGGCTGAAACCTGTGGGATTCATCTAGACTCAAGTGTGTCTGTAGTAGCTCTCATCATAGGTCGAAGTGTGGGACGAGTGCATCGACCTGTATGATGGATGTGGTGCAGGCCGCACAGTGCAGCTGTGTGACACTGCAGGAGAAAACGGTGTAGGCAGATGCACAGACAACTCACACCCCTGAGCTCGAGACTTCTGCTGTGTTCATGACGCTGAACTTGCTCAGCACAGTTCCTCCCGAGGTACGCACTGTACTTTGGTGACACAGCGAAAGGGACATGCCAGCTCACATGTTTTATAACGCTGCTGATAGTGATCAAGCTGTGTTTACCTCCTGTCTGACCTTCTCTACTTGAAACAAGTCAAGCAATTTATTTGAAGCCTTTTTTGAAGTTGCTATTTGACTGGTGTTCTCTTTGGTCTTATTTACCTCAGGTTATATGTCTTTAAATTAGTTTACATCTTCACCACACATGGTAGTCTAAAATGTGTTTAAATGATCATGTTGTTGTTAATTCTAGATTATTATATTGCTCCATACTTCCTTTGCACATGTTTTGCTGTACTTATTCTAATGCAGAGACACTGAAATGAACTGTAGAGTCACTGTTTGTCTGTTTCCTTCCATAAACTGAATATAATCTGAAGACAAAAAGAGGAAAATATTTTCAGTTTGGAGGATGTTTTTTCTGTGTTCTTTTTAATTTTGTATTTATGTCAGATCATTGTTTCATAGGTACACATGCTCATGCTCTTATTTAACCATTTTTTGCTGTTTCTTTAATGTCAGAAAATAAATGGGTAAAAACACTACAGTCTGAATGAACTCAAGGTTTATGAGCCAAAGGAGACACTCAAACTGATGATAAACAATGTTGTAAGCTTAGACAGTTAAAGGCTTTGAGCAGGAACATTATGTCATGAAGGAAATTGGAAATTATGAGATTAAACACAAATATTTGATCTTTAAATAGCTCTAGTCATTAAAAACTGACTCTAAATGCCAATCTAAGCTTTCATCTTATGATTATTAGGGTGGACCTTCTTAATTACAAGGACATAAAATTATTGACCTGTTGGCAAACTTTCTAACGTACATACTTGCACTCAAAGTTCATTACTCGAAGAACACTTGTTTTATTTTTGTCTAATGGCCATAATGATATAAATTTACTGCACTGTGTAAGTTTGACTCTGATCAAGTGCAGTCGAGTCTCAGCAGGAGTCCTGAAGCAGCGTTTAGCAAATTACTACTTTACCTACTGTAAAGAGCAGGACTTTGATTTTGACATAAAGGAAGTTAATATGTTTTAGACTGTGTGTGTATGAGTGCACGTAGGTTTGTGTTTGTTTTTTACCCCCACGAAAGTATAACTTATAAAATAAAATCCTCAAAATGGCATATTTTTTTTACTCATCATTCCAAACAGTCTGTGATGACACAAATCCGACTTCTAAAATCAGATTTTGAATGAGCCCACAGAGACCTTCAACTCTTATAAATGTAAAGACAAGCTACTGGTTTTAGTGTCTGCACTTACATCTTTCTGCAAAGTAAAGCTCAATAAATTGACTGCAGGAACAAGAAGAAAAACATATTTTTTTGAGTACAGGAGGAGTTCAAATTAGCCAAATATCTTTTTCTATTAGAATAATTATAGTATCGGAATGGACAACATGTGTTATTTTCACACACGATGGTCTGAGTCCAGGTTGTTTAAAGCAGAAAGCTGATCCAAACTTCAAAACATCTGTAGCAAATTACACTTTCGTGTTAATACACGATCTGGGGCAAAATTTTTCACATTTCACACATACTGTGAGCAGGTGTCAGTGATGAATAAACCTTATAACAAAAGAAGGACGAACACATTGAAAAAGGTTTTAAATTTCAAGAATCTGCATGGTAACTTCAAAGGTCCTTAAGTCCCAAACGCTGATGTAGATAAATGATGTATCAGATGACTGTGTGAGTGTCACTCCAGCAGAGGTCGGCCTCCATTTGTCCTTTCAGCATGCATGGGATTTCATCGCTCTAACCTGTGCTCTGTGTGTTGTGTATCATTTGGCAGCATTTCAAAAGAAACACTGCGGTGTGTCTGAACTCAGTCTCGTTATTTCTTAAAATAAAGACATACAAACAAGCCAGCTTGTTTTTCCCAGCAGCAGAAAGACAATCCGTGCAGCCAGACCTTTCTCCGGCCTTGAAACAGCAGTGTGAAGGTAAGGTCAGCTGTGTGAGATGACCACAGCGTTCTCCTCTGGTTGTTTTGACTCAACGCTGCAATTGTTGTCTTGCTTAAAAATCTTTAAGAAATTGTTTTCTTGGGGTGGTGGTTTTACGATGTCAGTAATGGCGTATCCAGTCATAAGGTCAGATTGCAATGCTATTTTTGAAGTTTATGATTATAGTACTATATTTGTCCCATGACATCTGAAATCATTGCATGCCCAATGCCTACATGATTTTTTCCCTCTAACAAAATGAACATGTACTGCAGATCAAAAGTAACTCTGCCATCATGTATTAGAGCAGGCCTATAAAAATACAGTAAAAGCAAACCAAACAGATCATGAGCCAGCACATCTTAAACTTAGTAAAAGGAAATAAAATAAAATCAGCTCTGTTTGCACAAAAAAAGGAACACTTGGTTCATAGCGAGGTAAAAGCATGATAGAACAAAAGCAGTGCAATGCAGAGTCTGCTGGAAGCAATACAGATGTGATCCTGATCTGACTGTTGTAGTTTAAACCAGACACGGCCAGTGAGTCGACAGGCGCCAACTCTCTGCCAGAACATGATAATAAATGGCCCTGTTATCATCTCTATTATTGAATTAGCACTTGTAATGAATCCAGCCTTGTTGAAATGTGTTCAATCTAAATGCCCAATGGAAGGAAAATATTTGTAACAACAAATATGCTTTAAAAAAAAGATGTAGCCCAAATCATTTGGACTAAAACTTATCTTCCCACGCAGAGACAGTCAATGCATTTAACTCTAGGGTGCTCTAAGTTATATGATGAAAAATAATGCTACTAACAATTAAGTATCATGACATTATGGAATCCTCTTAATGCTCGAATCAAGACTATATCTAAAAAAGAGGAAGAATGAGACAGAATTTTATTATCCATCTATTAGTGAAACTGTAAATAAGATAATAAGGGTTATACATTGTGGGTTCATTCCTTAATCGTCATCTTCCTGAAGTTGCTGAGCCTATTGAGTAATGTCATATTGAGCTCCTGATTTTACCCTTAATGTAATTACATTGAGTATAGACTTTTTTTAAAGCACTGAGGTAAATGTTGTTTGTGCATTGTTTAATAGTTCCTGTGTGCCGACTACCAGTCTGTAATTCTCTGCGATATTCAAGCCAGTCTGAAGTAGGTAAACGACTGACTTGTACTCCTTTTGACACAGGTGAAACAAACCAGTCTGAGTTCCTGTGAAATGAACAAAGTGTCGGCATGGAAGTTGTTTACTGTGGCTGATTAAATGTTGCTGGATAAGAATTGATTGCAAAGAATTGATTGGAAGCAGCGCAGTAGAGGAGGTCAACATAATGGTGACATCTTTCATCCAAACTGCAGTCAACTCTTTTAATCCATTTCCAGTAGTGTCTTTTAAAAAAAATCTAAATTTACAACAAGTTTCTTTAGTATGTAAATGGTTGCTCTAAGGCAGTATTAAAATGGATATCAAAGAAACCCAGAATGTAATTTTCAAGAGGTGGAAAAGAGCAAACTTTACTTCAACATTTTGAAGATTTTTGAACTCAGTTGTTTTGCATCTGTACACCATTACAGCACTTTCCTGCCAGACAGAAATATTTTTCTCTTTTGATCTCAGGTCTCTCTTGTTTCTCTTATGTCCACCTCCAGAAAAATGGTGTGTTAAAAAAAAGGGGAAGGCGAAAAGATCACCCTTCTAGTAATCTGCTAATAGAGCAGGCATCAGCAGAAAATCAGATGATTTGCCCTTTTTTTAAAAAAGTTTTAAAGTTTTAATTGGTAGCTTTCAAGGCTCAGCGACACGGTTCACATGACCATAGTAACTAAACAGCAATAATTGCCTTGATTCATGGGCCCTTGAAAACTTCTGGGCACCAGTTAGTGGCAAAAACAGCTCACATCAGCTTTGTCTGTGTGTTCTTATGCCTGACTTGTTTCATTAAATTACCTGAAATTTAAAAGAAAATAATATTGAGAGATGAATAAAACACACTGTTCTACTTTGTTACGAGAAAACAGGAAAAAAAAACAGTTTATGTCTTCAATCACATTACTGGACGTCCACAAGCAGTCCTTGAAAAACCATTAGATATTTACCTTTTATGATGAGTCCGTCAGATGCAAAATCCGGAGTCATTTACGGTAAATGTCACACTTTGACTGTGTTAACAACCTCAGAGTCTGAACTAGAAATTAAATATCATAGCAGATGAGTTCCTTTATTAAACCTGAGGCATTATAGTCATTTCTGATCCCCTTCCCTGAACAATCATTAATCTGAATTAAAAAAAACAAGCAGGGCCCTCACTGACAGAGCTTTTGAAAATCAAGCTTGCTTTTATAGAAAAAATGGCACTTAAATCATTTGGAGTGTCTGGGTAGCTGAAAGAATAAATTTAATGTGTTTACCTGCTCTAATGTAAGCTGCGGTCATTAGCATGTCTCACTAACGGCCTTTTTACTTTGAGCAGTAGCCCAGCACATCCTTCAACACGTAACCTGTGTGGCTTGGCTGAGGTTTACTTAAAAAAAAGCTTTGTTCATGACTTGTGCAACCAAGTCCCTCTGTGTGGACGATGGTCCTGGAAGATTTCAGGCAAAACGTTCGCAGCTCTGTCCTGCCTCAAGTTTTGGGCAGTTATTTTTTTTCTCATAGAACTAGCAAACTCTTACATTATACCACAGCTCAAGAACAATGCTGTTTCTTTATTTCCATATTTTTCTGTGGATCAAGGCAAAAATCCAAGTTTTTGTATTGAAGCTTTTGACTTTAACAACATTTACCATCAAAAACCCTTTTAAACGACTCTTATCTTTATATAAATCAGTATGAAACATGTCAGCCAGACGGGCTAACATGGTGAGCAATAGTTCAATTAGCTAGCTAACTATTATGTTTTTGTCAGCTAAAAAAGGCTGCTTTTGTTTCTGTTTTAAATGAATTACCCATTAAAAAAAAGCCATTATCTTGACACCTGTCCACTTGACAGGCGTAGCAACCATGAGTGGGCTTTGTATTCAGTTAGTTTAGCTCTGAAAACATTTAAACACCAGTTTAACTGACATGAAAGTGTGCAGCAGGTGCAACGGGGATGGAATGCACAGTTTTGCACTCTTTGTTCTGTCTTACTGGGAATTTTTATTTGTTTGTAATCCCAACAAGAATACTTCACCTGTGAGCCAGCAGCACTGCAGCGTATTTCTCAATCACACTGACGATTTAACCTTGACCTTGGCCCTCCACAGACTTATGAAACGCCTGAAACAATGAATCATAGATCTGAGGGGAGAGAAGGAATGGGGAAAAGAAGGAGAGAATAGGATGATGAAAAACAAGAAACTCCATGGAGGATGGTTCAAATGGGTGCGAAGCTGAAGCAAGAGGTTTCATAGATGTTTTGTATATTGCATTCAGTTTGGCAGTTTGTAAAACACACTGGCTGTGCTCTCTTTCCTGTTTTCAAACAACCCACATGAGATCTGCAGAGCTGCAATTTCAGATCCTCTTTTCCCAACTTCTCTTTGGGTTCTCGCTGAAATTGCTTTGGATGGGCCAGTTTTTATAAATTATTACACATCCATATTTTTGCTCACATTTAGAGGAGCTGCACGTCAATGTGGGAATTTTTGGGAAATTCCAGAAGCTAAATTAGGATACGCTAAAAAATTATCGCTATGCTGGTCAGATATGGGGTTATCATACATTCCAGGTCCGGGATATGATAGGAGGGTATGATATAAAAATCCTTTGGTGTTGATGTGTTTGTTGGCTGATCTCTGTGTATTGTGGGTGGGGAGGACACTGGATTACCGGACTGGTGTCATCCAGTCACACAGGGAGTGTGTGAGTCTGCTGGCTGACTTCCATGACTGTCTATAAACAGCTCATGAGAGATTTGAAGGGTAGCAGGTAGGGATGCATCACACAGAGAGAAAAAAGTGCGTGCAACAGCAGCGACACTGACAGGAAATGAGACGATTAATACAAATCTCTCACGAATCCAATCAAATTGATCAGTTTATTAACATCCATCAGGTGAGTCATGTCATAAATTACTCTCCATCAACATGTCTGCCAATAACATCAGGGAGCAAAACAAGATTCATCACGAAAAGGTCATTAGTGTCTGTCTGCAACTTCAGGAGCCTTCAAAAGTGACTAATCTCATAGTTGGCAGCATTTAGTTATTGATGGTGTGAAATAAATGGCATGTCCATGTGTTTTATTTCTACTTACAGTTGGATTGTTTGTTTGCTCATGTAACGACTAGTGTGGAAAATAAAAATATTTCACAGAAAATGCAGCAAATTTAGAGTTTATGCTAATAGCCGAACAAGGAGAGACAAATCAAGGAAGAGAGTGAACAATCGGTTATGAAACAATATGAGTCAAGTGTTGTTCAAGAGCCAAACTCTGCTTCTTCCCTCAGCGGGATCAGGACGAGGCGGACAGCTACATTAGGCTCGCTGCTGAACGAGGCATCAGTATAAACAAAGCAGAAATAAAATAATGCAGTGAGCTTTTAGAGATTTTGGTCACTCACCAGTATTTTTGGTTCCATATTTGGAGCTTGTGCTGACCTGCTGAGCATCACAGCACTGTGGAGGAGTCATGTGTTTATGTGACACAAAGAACAGTCATTTGATGTTATGTAAAAACTCCATATGTATACTTCCACAGCTCTGTGCGGCGATTTGTTTAAGACTTACAAATATGTCACAAAAGGTTGTGATTTTTCATAAGTATGGCAGATGCTTAATCCTGCCAAGGCAAATGTATTTTGGTACATGTGATGTTTATAGAATATTGGAAAACTA
>JAUZTA010051898.1:0-11288 GCA_034780835.1 Ctenochaetus striatus | reverse complement strand
TAGATAGATAGATAGATAGATAGATAGATAGATAGATAGATAGATAGATAGATAGATAGATAGATAGATAGAAATGTATAAATTTGTGCATGTGATCATATTACAACATGTATGCCTGGAACACAGTGTGACACACTTTAATGTTGTTGTCTGTAACAGTTTTTCTGACTGAAATGATGAAAGGAAACATGATGATCCTGGCTCCGCTGTGTCTGCTTCTTTGCTGGATGCCGCCGGTAGACTCCATGGCGGTGAGTTGAGGATGTGAAAGCTGTGGACACACCCAAAAAATTGAGATGCATTAAGTATATATTCACTACACTTTGAACAAGTTTAATATATGTTATTTATGTGCGTAACCATAGTGGTTACAATTAAAAATATGAATAAAATCAGAGTTCATTAAACTTTGCTTAGGATAGTGGAATACTTCCATGAAAACAGTTTATGATTATTTTATTTTGGTTTTTAGTTTTGCTTTGAACAACCCTCCTTATGTGATTGTAAATGGTGGTATTAGTCATTCTTAATGTAAGCTTTATTTTGTTTCTAGCTTTTGTTCTAAGTTGTTTTCAGATATTTTAACATATAACTGTGGCTACTGTAGCTTAAGTATTTTAACTGCAGCATTACTTGGATAACATGATTTACTGTGTTTTGATGTTTGGGCCTCTTCAATATAATGTGTAATGTTCTCAATCCTCATTCAAGAAGTTACTTTTATCATATTATCCAAAGCAGATTTTAAACAGACATGCAGATAAGTACAGTTTTAACAGTGTGTAAATGACCTCTCTCTTTATCCCCTTTTTGTTTTCCTTTCAGATCCGCTTGAACTTCACTCTACAAGAAGAAGTAAGAAAGAAGTCCTAACCCTTGGATATGGCTGAAAAATCAGTGGACGACATGTACTTTGGCTGCAATGGAGAGATGATTGAAATAATCAAGAAGAGATACTTAAACAATGAAAAGCGCCAATTTCCAGAGGCTTGGAATAAGGCAAGAATATGTGCTGAAGAAAGGGTAAAGCAGATAGAAGATAAAGATCTAACTATTGACCACTTGGAGGCTATCTGTTTGTATACAGGTGACAAAGTATATGAACAGTTTAATGAAGCAGGCCGTGAACAAAGAGGCATTTATAGCTCTGATAAATTCATATTCCATTCTCTACATTTCCGTCTGACATCTGCTGTTCAAATCTTGAATAGTAAAAACCACTGCCAAACTGTTTACAGGAGAAACAAAGTTCTAGCAACAGGCAAAGTCAACAAAATTATTAGGTTTGGTTCCTTTGCTTCCAGCTCTCTCAGAACAAATTTCAAACAGTTTGGTACGACCTGCTTTAAAATTGAGACCTGTTTAGGAGCTTCCTTGAAACATTACTCACATTATGGAAACAGAGAAGAAGAAGTGCTCATCCCCCCCTATGAGATGTTCAAGATAACCGAAAAAATGAGTCGTCGCATCAAAATTTCAGGTTTTGAAGATTGCAAAGTTGTCTATGTCTTGAAGAGTGCAGGGGTCATGAGCAACCTGAATTGCCAAATTGCCCACACATCAGAGTTCAGCAGTTCTCCCTTAGCTCATGTTAAAAACAATTCTCACATCTTTTAATCTTCTTACTCTCTTGTTGCACCTGAATTTACTAGATAAGATGTATTTCTACAATCCCTGACTTTATGCTTCAAGTTTGTTTGATTATTTTAGGTTTATATCTTACAGACTTCCTTGGCAAGAAATCTATGAATTATGTGTTCAACTTTTGAAGTTGTGTAATGTGATTTTTATATGATGTGTATGTATGGATTAGTAGTGTGTATGTGGTAAATATGATGCAATCTTATATGTACAGTAACGTCTTCCTTTTGCATTTGGTTGCTCTGTTTGGTCTTTATTCTGTGTCTTCCTGTCCAGGAACTGCAGATGAGTAATATCAAACTGCTATAATCTGGTGCAAAGCTTCTTTTCTCTGTGAGATCAGTACTCTTCTGTACACATGGTTCATGTTAAATAAACCACATAAACTAGGCTAAACTTATTTCTGAAAGGCTACTTGATATGTTGTTGGAAGTCACTGGAAAGAACTGTAGAAGTTTCTGCTCATTCTAAGTGTATACTCGTCATTAAAGAGTTTCTTGAATAATTTGCTGATGTTGTATTCATTTATTTTTTCAATCACACAAAGATAAAACCTGCAGCTTGTGCGAAAAGGGTTTGGTTCAGGTAATAGTTGGATGACTGCTGATAAACTCGCAGGAGTTGACTGTAAAATGGAGTATTACTGCAGTATTACCGCAGACATTTTGTGTTTGTTGGAAGGCGCCTTTGACAGTTTGATGTGAGAAACAGAAAGTTCTACAACTACTGTATTGTCGCTGATGAGTCCTCAAAGCTTGATTTGAGTAACATGAGCAACACTGGCCACTAGTGGGAAACTAGAAATAATGGCAGTGTACTAAACAGTGCCAGCTGCCCTCCCACTTAACACTTGACTTGGGTTTATCACTGACAACTACCAAAGAGTCACTGTGATAGAATACAAATTCTATTTGGTCCATTTGTCAAAACCACTTCATGTTTTTGTTGTGTTTTAGGCCTAATATGCTGGTGTAGTATGCTGAGGAGTTAACTGCCTTTCTCTGACTGAACTTTCCAACAATGTCAGTCAGGCAGTTGAGGTATGACCAGTGACTTTAAGTGTTACCCCTGCATTAACGTTAAGGGGGCAAAACATGACAAAATATGTTAATTTGTTTCATTGCAGCTCAGCAGTGAAAGCCTTGATTGCATGTGCTTTTATTTAAGGTCCCGTTACTTTCTGTCTCTTCCTCTTGTTTGTGTCATCATTGTGAGTTGGGCCATTTTCTCAGCAGACAACACACATACAGAAAGAAGCAGATGAGAGACAACTGAGGTTGCTTAAGCTGATAACAACTCCTGAAGTTACTGAAAATGCATAAAAGCTTGACAAAAAGACCAAATCTTTCATTTGTTTAATCATTTTTAAGTCAACATCTACGTTTTAAAATGCACACAACCTAAATCTGGCAATATTCTTATTGGTTAGAGTTGATAGGATTAAATTTAAGGGTGCATGAAGAAGATCCTCTGTCTGGCTGACACTCAGAGCAACTAGTATGAATTTTTTCACCATGCACAAAACCACACACACACATTTACAAGAAGTCAATTTTTAAAAGATTCAAATAGTCTGCCCACAAAGCCTGTACGAATTGTGTACGTGTGTGTGAGGATGTGTAATATGTTTGGCCACAAACCCAAGTACATAAGAGCACTGATGTCTGTGTGTCCTGAACACACACACTGAGAACCTGCTGTCCGATCACAAGCGTCTGACTTGAGATGTTCACCAAGTGCTTCCTGAAGACTGGTGGGTTGAGCTTTCAAATTGACTTTAAGTAAAATCATTTTTAAAGTTCTGGAAAATTTGATATAACCACTATGCCTTGTGAGACACTTTAATGTTGTTGTCTTTTGATTGTGAAACAGTTTTTCTGACTGAAATGATGAAGGGAAACATGATGATCTTGGCTCCACTGTGTCTGCTCCTTTGCTGGATGCTGCCGGTAGACTCCATGGCGGTGAGTTGAGGATGCGAAGACTGGTCACATGTGCAAGAATTCACAAATATTACAAATTAAAATATTGACACAAACACTTTAAACAATTATGATAGGTTAAGATACTTTAATGCATACTTGTGGGCAAAACAGAGTATAATAGCTGATGTATTCCTTGGATACCACAATTAACTGAGTTTTGAAGATTTGGGCTTATTCAATAAAATGTGCAACACTGGCCTTGATTAATAACTCAAATGCCACCTGCTCTCAAGTCTCACTCAAGAAATTACTTTCATCATCCAAAGCAGATCTTTAACAGACATTCAAATACATACAATTTTAACAGTGTGTGTAAATGACCTCTCTCTTTACCAAGTTTTTGTTTATCGTTCAGATCCGCTTGAACTTCACTCTACAAGAAGAAAGCCCGGTCTTCTCTTTGGATATGGCTGAAAAATCAGTGGACGACATGTACTTTGGCTGCAATGGAGAGATGATGCAAATAATCAAGAAGAGATACTTAAACTATGAAAAGCACCAATTTCTCGAGGCTTGGAATGAGGCAAGAAAATGTGCTGCAGAAAAGGTAAAGCAGAGAGAAGATAAAGATCTGACTATTGACCACATGGAGGCTATCTGTTTGTATACAGGTGACGAAGTATACAGAAAGTTTAATAATGCAGTACGTGCAAAAAGAGATGATTATCCCTCTAATACATTCATATTCCATTCTTTACACTTCCGTCTGACATCTGCTGTTCAAATCCTGAACAGTAAAAACCACTGCCAAACTGTTTACAGACGAATCGATGGGAGGCTCAAGAACAAAGTCAACCAAATGATTAGGTTTGGTTCCTTTGCTTCCGCCTCTCTCTGGTCAAATTTGACACAATTTGGTGACGAGACCTGCTTTAAAATTAAGACCTGTTTAGGAGCTTCCTTGAAACATTACTCACATTTTAAAACAGAAGCAGAAGTGCTCATCCCCCCCTATGAGATGTTCAACATAACCCAAAAAAATGATCGTCGCTTCAAAATTCCAGGTCTTGAAGATTGCAAAGTTGTCTATGTCTTGGAGAGTGCAGGGGCTGTTACCAACCTGAATTGCCAAATTGCCCACCCATCAGAGTTTGGTAGATCCCCCTTAGCTCATGTTAACAACAATTCTTACATCTTTTAATCTTCTTACTCTCCTGTTGCACTTGAATTTACTAGATAAGATATATTTCTACAATCCCTGACTTTATGCTTCAAGTTTGTTCAGTTATTTTAGGTTTATATCTTACAGACTTCCTTGGCAAGAAATCTATGAATTATGTGTTCAACTTGTGAAGTTGCATAATGTGATTTTTATATGCAGTGTATGTATGGATTGGTGGTATGCATGTGGTAAATATGATGCGATTTTATATAAACAATAATGTCTTCCTTTTTGCATTTGGTTGCCCTGTTTGGTCTTTATTCTGTGTTAACCTGCCCAGGAACTGCAGATGAGTATTATTACACTGTTGTAATCCGGTGCAAAGCTTCTTTTCTCTGTGAGATCAGCACTCTTCTGTACACATGGTCCATGTTACATAAACCACATAAACTAAGCTAAACTTGTTTCTGAAATACTTTATGATATGTTTGAAGTTGCTGGAAAGATCTGTAGAAGTTTCTGCTCATTCTAAGTGCATATTGGTCATTAAAGAGTTTCTTGAATAATTTTGCTGGTTTTGTATTCATTTATTTATTCACTCACACAAAGATAAAACCTGCAGCCTGTGCTAAAAGAGTTTGGTTCAGGTAATAATTGAATGACTGCTGATAAACTCAAAGGACTTGTCTCTAAAATGGAGTATTACTGTAGTATTACCACAGTATTACCGTGCTTATCAGGCACAAAGCCAGCTGTTTGCAGTGTGGTTATTAAACCACAGTGTGACATTTTCTGTTTGTTGGAAGGCGTCTTTAACAGTTTGATGTGAGAAACAGAAAGTTCTGTAACTACTGTATTGTTGCTGATGAGTCCTTAAAGCTTGATTTGAGTAACATGAGCAACACTGGCCACTAGTGGGAAACTAGAAATAATGGCAGTGTACTAAACAGTGCCAGCTGCCCTCCCACTTAACACTTGACTTGGGTTTATCACTGACAACTACCAAAGAGTCACTGTGATAGAATACAAATTCTATTTGGTCCATTTGTCAAAACCACTTCATGTTTTTGTTGTGTTTTAGGCCTAATATGCTGGTGTAGTATGCTGAGGAGTTAACTGCCTTTCTCTGACTGAACTTTCCAACAATGTCAGTCAGGCAGTTGAGGTATGACCAGTGACTTTAAGTGTTACCCCTGCATTAACGTTAAGGGGGCAAAACATGACAAAATATGTTAATTTGTTTCATTGCAGCTCAGCAGTGAAAGCCTTGATTGCATGTGCTTTTATTTAAGGTCCCGTTACTTTCTGTCTCTTCCTCTTGTTTGTGTCATCATTGTGAGTTGGGCCATTTTCTCAGCAGACAACACACATACAGAAAGAAGCAGATGAGAGACAACTGAGGTTGCTTAAGCTGATAACAACTCCTGAAGTTACTGAAAATGCATAAAAGCTTGACAAAAAGACCAAATCTTTCATTTGTTTAATCATTTTTAAGTCAACATCTACGTTTTAAAATGCACACAACCTAAATCTGGCAATATTCTTATTGGTTAGAGTTGATAGGATTAAATTTAAGGGTGCATGAAGAAGATCCTCTGTCTGGCTGACACTCAGAGCAACTAGTATGAATTTTTTCACCATGCACAAAACCACACACACACATTTACAAGAAGTCAATTTTTAAAAGATTCAAATAGTCTGCCCACAAAGCCTGTACGAATTGTGTACGTGTGTGTGAGGATGTGTAATATGTTTGGCCACAAACCCAAGTACATAAGAGCACTGATGTCTGTGTGTCCTGAACACACACACTGAGAACCTGCTGTCCGATCACAAGCGTCTGACTTGAGATGTTCACCAAGTGCTTCCTGAAGACTGGTGGGTTGAGCTTTCAAATTGACTTTAAGTAAAATCATTTTTAAAGTTCTGGAAAATTTGATATAACCACTATGCCTTGTGAGACACTTTAATGTTGTTGTCTTTTGATTGTGAAACAGTTTTTCTGACTGAAATGATGAAGGGAAACATGATGATCTTGGCTCCACTGTGTCTGCTCCTTTGCTGGATGCTGCCGGTAGACTCCATGGCGGTGAGTTGAGGATGTAAAAACTGGTCAGATGTGCAAGAATACACAAATATCACAAATAAAAATATTGACATTAACACTTTAAACAATTATGATAGGATAAGATACTTTCCAAATCAGATCTTTAACAGACATTCAGATACATACAATTTTCACAGAGTGTGTCAATGACCTCTCTCTATACCCACTTTTTGTTTATCTTTCAGATCCGCTTGAACTTCACTCTACAAGGAGAAAGCCTGGGCTTCCCTTTGGATATGGCTGAACATTCATTGGACGACATGTACATTGACTGCAATGGAGAGATGATGGAAATAATCAAGAAGAAATACTTAAACAATGAAAGGGGCCTATATCCCAGGGCTTGGAATGAGGCAAGAGAATGTGCTAAGAGAAAGCTAAAGCAGAGTAAAGATAAAGATCTGACTATTGACCACATGGAGGCTATCTGTTTGTATACTAGTAACAATGTATACAAAAAGTTTAATGAAGCAGTTCGTGAACAAAGAGGCATTTATACCTCTGATGACTTCCAATTCCATTCTTTACATTTCCGTCTGACATCTGCTGTACAAATCCTGAATAGTAAAAACCACTGCCAAACTGTTTACAGGAGAGACAAAGTTCAACTAACTGATTTTTTTTTTAACCATTCCTGCTTTAACCACCAGAGTTAATTCACTGAAATATTTGCTTTGAACAAAACCAAAACTTTATTCATTCCTTATATTTTCCATAACCAAGTTCTTCACCAATACCATGACAGAGTTGCCACAGAAAGATATTTTAGACAGTGAGAAATGTAAAAATATAAAAAATTAATGAAGCTAGAAAATACAACCCCTACTTTCCTGCCACAGTTGAAGAGTCTACACTAGCTTACACTGGCCAAGAGGGAAATCTTATCTAGTCTATTACAAACAACAGAACAGAATACACTTGGTCTTTTTCTGTTTCCTCCAATAATTTGTAATGGTTCAGCTTTCTCTCCCCTCCACTTCTTCACAATTCCAATCCCTTTTTGCTCCCACTGAGCAGGGGGGCATGTGTCTCTGCTCTGCTTCACCTTCCACTTTCTGACTCTTCCGTCCCTTCCCTCCTCTCTCTGGCGTCTCCACTCTTTTGATTTTCTATAATCCTTTACTTTTCAATGGTCTGATGTATTTCCGTCCCTTTCAGCTGGGACTAACAAATATCCGCCACTAAAGGTTGATTTTTTTCCCAAACTCCTTTTCCTATTTCACATCTCCCTCTTTCTGAATTTCCTACTTTATGTCCTCTTTGGATTTTTTTTCTTCTTTCACGTACTTCCTCCACAATCCCTGTGTCCTCCTGATCTCTTCTCTTTATAACCTCCTACTTTCTTCATTCTCTTACTATCCATTCTACATTACCACTTCCCTACTATTTCTCTCTGTCCTTGCATCCCATTTTACAGTTGTAAATCTAAGATTCAGATTTTTCCTCGTACCATGAGGATTTTCTACTCTCACAATCTTCTCTGCCCTCTTTTCATAACCACTTCTTCCTGTCTATCCCTTTCTCTCACTGCTAGAGATATCATTAATACAACATGCACCAGGAGTTGTGGCTCTCCAGTCTTTTTCTCTACATCCATACAAACCCTTCTCTGTTTTTTTAGCTGCATTCATTTCAGTTTTTTTCAGATTGAAATGCTGTTGATAATTCACCAAACCCCATACATCCTTCCTACTTTTACACATACACACACACCCTTACCTTCCTGTATACGCCATGTTCAGTGCTCACTCTCTGCTTACTCTCTTCTTGTTCTTCCTCTCCCTCATCTCTTGCTCTCCAATGTACGCCACAGCTACACCAAATATCTGCTCTACACTACTCTTTCGCATCATGTTGTTAGCTTTTCATTCCCTATTTGCTTGCACTCTTACCTCACTCTGTGCTCCCGTCTTCTCACAGTCTTACTACCCGGCTATGCCTGTCTGTCTCTAGTCTCTTTGCTGGGCCTGCAGTGCAACAGTAGCCTAACTGATGACGACCCCTCTCCTGTCTTTCTGACGAACCAACCCAGCTCTACCTCTCACCAGAATGTCTTATATCACCACTCACTCTCTCAGTTTTTGCAATCTCTTTGTCCCCCCTGCTCTCCCCTTCATATTTCTCCAACATGTTCCCACTCCTATAACCCTCTCACATCATGTTGCCTCTACTGAGGAAAATAATCAACATGCTGTAGGGGTGAGGCTTATCCATGCATGCTTTACACAAATACACAAACAGCTGAGAACAGTTCAAGCAACTGTTTAGGAGTCAAATAGTTGGACAATGCTGCCATCTGCTGGAAAAAAGGAAACATTATATCTCCTAAAAGATGTCTGAGAGAATTTAACATACAACATTTAACAACTGTGCTTGTTCTACTATGACAAGTGGAAACTATTGTGAATAAGTGCTAACTGTGTAGAAAGGTTATAAAATGGTTTAAGACCCTTATCCTTATTTGCAAGTCAATGCATGCTCTGTCAATAATTGAGTGGTAATGAAAGTGATGAAAAATGCTTTTGGAAATGAGAATATTAAAAAATTAATGTACCACCAAAAAATACAGCATACTACTCTAAGTTATAAGTTAAAAGTTATCACAACCACTGAATCTCATACAGAATCCTTTATTTTAGTTGCTGGAAACAATAAAAAAAAAGCTCATACATCAATGTTAAAGCTTTACATCTCACATGTAAAAACCATGCATGCACTGCTTCCTCTGTGATACACTTTTTTACTACGCTTATTAATCAGCTATGTCATGGCAAAATCAATTATTCATACAAGGTGCACTTGGCAAGGACTCCTGTTTGGTGCTCCGTGTGCATGTGTGTGTGTGTGTAACTTGATATACATACTTGTGCACTTTTTTATTTTGATCTTTACAGAACCTACTGTTTTTTGTTTTTTTTTTGTTTAACCCTGTGTAGCACTTGGAAAAAAATATTTCTTTTTTATATGTATAGTGCATTCCCTAATGTGTTTAGTTAACATTTCATTCAATAACAGGCATTTTCTTTTGTTTAATAAGTTATAATTACATTTGCCAGCAGGGGGCAAAATGAAACAGGGAGTGGTGAATGACCGCCAGTAAAATAGCAGAAGAAGCATAAGTTTTTTTCGGTGGTTAGACGGAGCCGCGTTTTGGGTTGAAGATGTTTGTGTCCGATGCTGGTGAATAATAAAAAGTGAATTCTTTCTACATCCCGTGTGGTCGACTGAGTGGTGTAACACCTGCATTTGCCTTTTATGCCTTTCACTGGTTCCCTCCAACAGTCACATTCATTGCTGATGTCTTGTCAAATAATACACTGTGTCATTTAGGTTTTAAGACATGTGGTAACATAATACAGAAGTGTACTTTTTAACCATGATCCTGTATGCTTTGTCATATTTATTTTATTTGGATCATTCACAGATGGAGAATTAACTCATAAGAAAATGATTAAGCTAACGCATCCGTCTGGCCTTATGGGGTAAAGCACATATGTAATCACAGCAGACAGGGTAACAAAAGAAGCCACATTTAATGGCACATTTAGTTTAGTGTAGAGGCCTGACCATCCTCTGCTGTGCTAACATTACTTTAATCATTCTTTAGTTTCAAGATGTGGATATTACAGGAAAATCATATGGACAATGTTGCTAGGAACTGTTTTTGCGGATACATTCAGTAATTCAGTAGGAATGCATTAAAGGTGAATGTTTCCAAACACAACCAGTGTGACATGTCTTGTAAACTGCCTTCATTCTGCAGAAGCAAGTTTTCAGTATAATGTTTGCACACAGCAACAATTCAGTTTCACTGCTTGTGGCCTCAACAGGAAATGTATGTGGCTAATGACAAATTACTCATACACCAAGGGGTAGGGGCTCAACAACTCCCACCATCTGACAATAACTTGATAACACAATGTTTCCAAGTGAAATATCAGCAGGACCCTGTTTTCTTAGCCTGACAATCAGCTACTCCCATAAGCACTATCAGAACAGGAGGTAAAAAGAGGGTAAACCTTTATATATAAAAAAATACATTTCAACATGTTATTTAGATTGCAGTTGCCTCAGTTGCTAAGGAGCTTCCTGATCACATAAACCACCTTTGTGAAGTTTATCCCAAAGCTATTACAGCTTTTCTCTGTCGCTTTGGTGCATTTCTCACATCACTATTAACATTTGCACAATAGTTAGTTCAACCTCCACAACATTTAGTCATTTGTGCACATCATAGTAGCAGTTTCTCATTCCTTCTAACAAACTGCAAATGCTTTTGGACATGCATCAATTGCTTTCATGCAACTCTCTGCTGTTTCATAACATTATCATTTGCTTATGTCATGTCAGTCAAAATGAACTATACTTGTGAATGCTGAATAGTCATTCCCTATAAAACTAATAGTCCTCATTTCATTGCTTGAGTCATTACATACAAAAATGTTGAACTAGT